>JAAVUB010000617.1:0-24615 GCA_014898885.1 Fusarium lyarnte (nom. inval.)
ATGCCTATCAACGGTTTTTCACTTCTCGGGAAGGTAGTAGATGGTTCGAGGTGTCCTTCGAGAAACTGGAAACTCGAAGAAGGAGTAAGATTCGCAAAACCTTCTCAGCCTGATTTGAGTAAAGACGTCCGAAGCCTGAACTGTGAGGCGCGTGTCCATCTAAGCAATGTATTAGAGCGAGAGGAGAATTTTTTTGACCGGATGAATCAGCTACGTATGAGTGCCAGGGACTTGGGTAGCGATTCTCTTGCATATACCGGCCTATGGCCAGAGAGAACTCAGTAACGGGTTACTTTGAGAACGCTCGCCATGATATACTACGAGCAATGATGCGGTTACTATATCGACATTCGTTGATCTCAGACTATGTAATGACGCAAGGGTGCCGGTATGGGGATTTGTGTATTAGGAGCTTCTACGTGGATGAACAGAAAATATTATGCACCATAAGGGCATTAGACTTGGTGATAGATCGCTGCGAGAACACAGTCCATTACACCGGTCGCACCCTCTTATGCTGACTTTCAAGTCCGAAGCTTCATATCTATCGCGAGACTCCATCTTGTCTTGTAACGGAGAAGAGTAGCGAAATTCGATATAGTGTGCTCCAGAAACGTTTTCTTGCATTCGTCATCCGACTTCATCAGATGTCGAATGCTCTATAAGAAGAAGTGGTGAACTTTCAGTTAAATACGGTGCTTTCTGTGAGACTAGAACGTTTATGGAGTCATGGAGTTTGGAATATGTTCGATATATCTCGGGGACTGTGGCCCGATCTTGGGAATTACCTCTGTGTTGAAGAGTCTTCTTCTATAGCACTGAATAAGAGCCTGTCTAATTCGGCTAGGAACGGGGATAAGGAAAGAACAGGTAATGGCAATGAGGATGATCTCGACCCGGAAGGGAAAGATAGTGATGCCAGTGATGGGGACTAGGATTCAGAAGATGACGAATTTGACCTTGATGAGTTTGCATATAGCAGCAATCAGGCCGATTTTAGCGAAGATACCTATCCAGAACTACGAAGTCAAGCGGGTAGAGAGCTCGATATTGTGGCCTTCGATAATTTCCTGGAGCTGCTCTATGAGGTTTGTCTTACTCTCTGTACGGAGACCTTCATTACTGGGTAGCCCGGCTCCACGCTATTAGTGTACTTGAGCGGCATTCTTGGTTTTTCTCAAGGCTGCCAATACTTTTTGCTTGCACGACTGTACTGGCCATAAATATCTAGGCTTATTTATATGCAGCGCCTATTGCTTCTAGAACGCGCATTGCCATTGAGGCTATATCCTACTATTGGTATCCCGTAACGGCCATATATACAGTAATTCGAAAGGCTGAATGAAATTCGAGCGGATCATATGAACCTAGGTTCACAATCTCCACTTACTGAGCTAGCCAGTCTTCAAAACTTTGGTTTTACTATAGCTCGCACTGAGCCCCTGTCTATTCTTTTCCACTGGAGCGATGATGGGGAGGTAGTTTTTAACGGAAGCTTATAATTAACTATAGAAAGGTTTCGTGAGCTTCTAGAGTATTTCACTTCTCGAGCGGGAGAAATATGTGGCACTCTTGAACCCGAGATTGACTTAGCATCAGTCAAGGATGGCATGGCAAACTCACAGAGCGGGTATTGTTTTGTTAAACATCCCGCAAACGGCCTTGAGCCTGTATATAAGGAACTACTAATCAGAGCCTATTCATCTAGCAGGTGCGCCCTTGCCAGAGACGGCTATTGAAGGTGGCCTGTTGTTATGTTACGCGTGATGGGCCATTAGATAATGCGAATTTGCAGCTCTCTCTGGTGCAGATTGGAAGACGGGCGCTGGTATCAAAGAAGAGCTGTAGATTATTGAGAAGGCTAGTGTTAGCCATTATTTAGTACCTTAGGAATGCACTGGATTCCGTTGCCTTCGTACTGTTGTAGTGGACGATGTTTTGAAAAACGAGTCTAACGGGAATTGTTTGAGATGTCATGCGTGCACAGACCAGTATTTTGGTAATTTAACGAAATACGCAGACATGATGCGTGCACGGGCCAGATTTGTTGTATTTCGTCGAATTACCACCACGACTGCGTACAGTAGGGTTACTGTTGCCACTTCCTCTAGCATACAACCATCGATCTGTAGCTCTCGGTGTATATCCTCTATTTTATACAGTCAATGGATATACTGCAGTGTTACCGAACACACACATATATGTGTGTGCATATATATAACATACCACTAGCCGGTTTGGTCTCTTCCACCGGTTCTTCATAAGCCTTCATAGGCTCTGCTGCTTGGGTCGGAGCTTTCTCTCCCTGCCAGGGTCTGTTGGATGTTGATAGTACCCTCTCTTCGGGTGGCTCTTTGGGTACTTCTGCTGCTGGTTTCGGTTCTCCCGGAGCTATGAAGTCCCAGTCTGTTTTGTCCGGAATGGCTTCTTCTTTTTCGACATCAGCGGCTGGTGTATCGCAAGCCGACCAAGATTCTGATTCTCTTGTCGGTACATCATATTCCACCTCAACATGAGGCTCACAGGGCCGGTCATCATGGTGATAATATGAACTCGTCTGTACACGCGCTTTAGGCAACCAAATGTCTTCCCGTGCAGGTGGTGGGGGTGGTGGAGGTGCACATAGCTTGCTCTTCTTTGAACGTTTTTTCGGGTTATTCTTCTTATCAGGAATTTCAATAACCCCATACCCCATCTCGTCGAAAGGAGCAGGCGCCTTGACCAGATCGGTCATTATGCAAAGATATTGCAAGGCAATATTCTTATCGTAGATAGGTAGTAATATATATAGTTCACCTTTTAAGTAACTGCAAGAAAGATGTAGATAATTGTGTATGAACGTTACTTTTATAGATTATGACTCTTACATTAGCTTTCTAGATGCGGGGGTTTTAAGACATTCTGCCTTGTTGCCTTAACTTTATATCGTGACCCCGCGCCGAACAGAACCAGTTCATTCATACAGTCGTCATCAACCACACGTCAGCAATACGTGTTATACTACACGTCTTGGCCGATATACCAGCTATCAATGCAATTTATTAATCAAGTGACGTCGATCTACACATCAAGACCTTAAACAGGTTTGCAGGGTACAGACCAACTGATGAGTCTTGAGTAGAATAACAGTCTCAGCCACTTCCATTCAGACCTATGCCTTAACTCGCCAGATAAAGACTTTTATTAATTGGGTTTAGCGGTTATGGAATGGAATGCTACAATCAGAATCTGTTCTTGCAAGGCGAGTACAGTGCAGGCAAAGCCCAACTTTTCTGTTGGGGCTGTCCAACTTCGAACGGCGGTATTCCCTGTATATTGAGGTTCACATTTATTTACCTCGAAATCCCTTTCTTCGATCGTTTCACTTTCCACAATCTGCGGTGGTAAGATAAGCCATATTTTAATGCGTCTTCCTGTCTATCCTGCATCCAGCAATTGTTTGGGAAGGGATTGACAACTTTGAAAGTTAGGAGGGTGAGATTGAATAGCTGCCAGTAGTCTGAGGGCTCGAGTAACACCACTTGTCACTTTCTCATTGGCGTTAGTCGCCACCTGCAACAATTTTCTTATCCGTCCATTTCCAATGCACCTGAGCAACCAACAAGTGCAATTTTATTGGACACAGTACAGTCGCACTTTCCAGGAGAGAAGAGAAAGGGGACAACATGTAAAATCAATCGACGCTACGCATGAGGCTTTTGTGACATTTGCCTGGCATTCGTCGTAATTTGCGAGACGTTGGACATGAATTTGTTGAAGCACTGCATTCTACTCCTGATTTACTTCGGGCCTCGTCTCATATTTGAGTTAGCATACCACGTTATGTAGCCCAGCAAAGCGAAAGAGGCCAGCCAGGTTTCGCAGGTTGCTCCAACTAGATACTACTGCATCGTGCACTCTTTCGCGAGGCTGTCTCGAATCAAGAAACCATGTTGTTTAAATGAATCACTCTAAAAGGATAACGGGACGAGCATCGAAAAACATATAAAACAAAAGCTACCCATCGTCGATCGCACAATAGTTCTTATCAGTCACAGTCTTGGCCAGCTGCCGATTGGAAAGTTGTTGGACAAATGTCGAGATAGCGGTGAAACGTGAAACATGCATGTAATGAGTCATAAAAACAGCCACAATTTGGTATCCGGCCTGGTTAGGATGAGGCAACTGGATGCATGCCGATACCTGCACAAGCACCTGTAGTCATAGTTTCAAGCTCAGCAAAACCTTTGTTATCTCAAATGGTGTATTTATAACATCGACCGAGACCTTGATATCAACTTAACACATAGCCATTCCAAGCGCTTCCCATCCAGTAACAGAATTCCTACGCGTTTTCAAGATAGAGCTGACCTGAATACAGTAAGTGCTACCGTCTGACAGTTGAAGTGTATCAAAAACCTAGGCCACCGTTTGCTGATTTATGTTTTTAGTCATTGTCAGGACATGGCGTCGAACCTGGAAATAGTGACAGACCAACTGGCTACTGTTAAGCTAGAAAGCAAACCAGTCGTGACCTTCGTTAACGACGCGCCTGCGGTAGCACAGCTAGTCGACCTTCTTGATGGATGTTCATCAGTTCAACCTTCGATTTTCATCGACCTTGAAGGAGTGAACCTTTCTCGCCACGGAACCGTCTCGATTATGCAGGTCTATTACATGCCGATCAAATGTACCTATTTGATTGATGTATACACGATGGGTGACAAATGCTTTTCAACACCCGGGAGCAATGGCCGCACCCTCAAGGACATTTTAGAATGCGATAACATAACCAAAGTGTTCTTTGATGTTCGTAACGACTCAGATGCGCTTTATGGTAGCTACCAGATCAGGTTGGCTGGAATCCATGATCTGCAGCTCATGGAATTAGCGACACGATCCTTCTCAAGAAGATGTGTCAACGGGCTTTCGAAATGCATCGAGCGTGATGCTCCTCTGTCACTACAGGAACGCTTGGACTGGGTTCGAATCAAAGAGGCTGGAGTTCGGCTTTTTGCGCCTGAGAAAGGTGGGACATTTGAGGTTTTCAACGAACGTCCATTGCCCGATGCTATCAAGCTCTACTGTGCTCAGGACGTTCAGATCCTTCCACGTTTATGGGCTCACTATTATGGTAAAATGGGACAGAGATGGCGTGAGAAGATGATTGCGGCATCAAAGGCAAGGGTACAATCATCTCAATCTGCCACCTATAATGGCAAAGGGCGACACATGGCTCTGGCCCCCAGTGGCTGGTAAGGCTTTCTTACACACAGTTACTCCTGCAGTATCGCGTACTTTTTGTATAGCCACTTTATTCGTTCTACTAGGAAGTTCCGTCCTCTGGCTAGCATGACTGTGCGAATCGGACATTTTGTTTATCAAGACGTAGCAAACATACAGCTGGGACAACGTATTTGGCATCCTGCATCTGTTACACCTTGTCTCCTCGTAACATGTGACCAATAATACTTGGCCACGTCAATCACTAACTCACAGCCCAGAATTATAGCATATCTCACAGTTGAGATGACTTGTTGTGTGTTTATGGTTGAATGCGCGAAGGAGGCCTCACAGCATGCGGGAGGCCGACCATCTTAAACCCCGCAAACACAAGCACAAGCGATACTCAAGGTGCAAATATGCAGCCGTTTCCCGTTTCACTCATGTTGGCAGGGTCATGCAGCCAACTGTTATCTTCCAATGTGTTATCATAGTAAGTCTGTTCTTTTCTCCAGCAGAAGGGATGAAGGAAATTTGGAAAGTGCCGCAGTGCTTATGATTCGAATACAGAACTCAGAAGCAACTGCCCACAAAGCAGCATTCGGTTAAAATCTTCCGAGAGTAGTAGAGTAGAATAAGATAGAAACATATCGTTATTGATTCCGTGAACCCTTGCGAAGTATTTAGCCGGCCAAGAAACTTAGAATTATCCTTCTGTAAAAAGGACGTCCGGGATTATTCTAGCCCGTTTTCCCGCATCCTTTCCCCCATGGTTTGCCCAATTCAAATTTCGACGACGCCTTATCTAAAACAATCCCGATTTCATTCTTAACCATGCGCTGATTTCCTTCAATACTATCTCTCACCTCAGCAATAATTTCTTGTTCCAGCCTGTCCAACCTGGCCCGCTCACTCCGAATTTGTTCCATCTTTCCATCTCGCCTCTCCCGGAACGATCGGTTCCTGATATCGAAATCGATGAGTAGCTTTCCAATATCTACTTCGAGCTTCTTGATGAGCTCCTCATATTCCGTGACATGTAACACCCCCATGAGTCTGCGCGCGTCGCTGAGAAACTCGTGTATCTCATCCAAAGTCAGACGTGTGCGTTCTATATTGGCTGTTTGTATATCACATAGCCTTCGGAATAGTGACCGTAGGCTTTCAGCGCCGACTCCTGTGTCAAAGATCTCAATTCGGTCGAGAAACTCTCTCATCCAGCGATCCAAGGTTATAGCTTCATTGCAATCCCACGAGTTTTGTAAGAGGATCGTGGGAATTTCTCTGCAACCGTATTCGTAGCATGCTCTTTCAATATATCGCTGCAGCTGCACCATGAGCTCGTACTGACTGCTGAGATGCAGATTCGCTGCGTCATCTTTGTCGTCATATCGATACCAAAACGGTACACATTCGTCGCCCTTATTGTGGAGTTGTAGCCCGTGCTGGCTCTCATGGTCCTCTTCCGGGTCTCTGGGTTTGGTGATATTACCCACTGGCTCGTTACTGGCCAGGATTGTGCCATAATAATCGTCACCGCAAGGCTTCTCCTCCATAGCCCGTACATCCACGTATTCCTCTTCTATTACCTCGGGCTCTGCATTCTTTGGACCCTGGTGGTCTTCGGCTGCGACTTCAGGCTCGCAAGGATACTCGCACGATGGTGCTTCTTCTATAGCCGGCTCCGGTTCCACGTCCCAAACGGCCTCCTCGTCGACAACCTCTTCAGGATCCGCAGAAGGCGGGGGACATTCCAAACTAGAAAGTAACAAAGGACGCTTCTTCGACGAATCATAGATCGCTAGCATCCTGACAGATGCACACAACACCTTGGAGCCATACCTATCGACTAGCTCTTGAATGTCTTCCCTATCCGGAAGACCGTCGATGGCATTCATGACATCTGCCTTGCTAATTTTCTTTCTGGTCTTCTTCGACTTAGTTTTTGTATTGTCCCCTAAGTGTTGTAGATATTCAAGGTGATCCTTTAAAACCATATAGATAGTCTTGTCGTTGGGTAAGAGCCGATGGCACCAGACACATGTTGTGTTTGTTGAGGTACTTTCGACATTTGCCCGCCTCGCGGTACAAGTACAGTATGCGATAAACATGTCGCATGCTGGAGTGGTCATGTTGTGAGTTCACTAGAGAGGGACGTTGGCTGAAAAGACGGTAGAACTAGAGTGCGTCTGGCTCACCAGCTGGGATTAAGAAAGATGAGCGGAGCACTTATGAAGGGTCGTTGAACAGAAAACATCCTCCATGTTCGCTGTCTCAATGATGAGGGGGCTTTAAGACATCCTGCGTGGTTACCTCATTCTTACATCAATGATTACCCCTCACACGCCATAGCTAAAGCGAAGCTCAATGAACAGAACCAGCACGTCCTTGCAATTGTTGCCCATTAAATACCTACAAGACATATTCTACTACAACTCCGCGCCAATATAGCGAGCAGTTACATTTGATCGATTTAGTATTCGATCTTTGAACTATATGGACTACCCAATAGCGCACAGGAAGGCCGTCTTCTTAGACGAGCACTGTAGGCGAGTATTTGGCCTGCAAGATCCAGCTATCGTGAAGAGAAAAGAAATCCGAAACGTGATCAGAGACAAGGCCATATCTATTGCAGGCTTCCCTGAGTCGAAATTAGTCGGCATATTGCATTATCTGATCGCAAATGGAATCTTCCGTGCAGAGGCCTCCATCCAACGCGAATTTCCAGACCTTTATGATCCTGGTCTTGTGAGTATTTATCAACAAGAGGCGGCAGGGGATACATCAGCAGATCAACGGCCATCTGATATTATATATTCCTATGTCTGGTTGGAAAGGTATGATTATTTGGTTGCCTTGAGTTGATCTAATACTTCAAGCTAATAGAAGTTTCTTAGTTTATTCAAAACTGGCAACTACTCGGACCTCATCTTAGCCTCTAGGGAAAAGAACTATCCCGCCCATCGCGCCGTTGTCTGTCCTCAATCTTCAGTAATAGAAAAGAAGTGCCAATTTCAGGACGCCACACAAGGACCTTCATGTGAAAGGTGTGGAACCGCGCCAGAGTACCGTTTCGACTTCCTAGACGACGATCCCCAGTCTGTAGACTGCCTCGTCCAATTTCTGTATCGCCAGGACTACCAGGATACCCATATCAGTCATGAAGATGATCAGGAAGAGGAAGACAGTGTGGCCAAGGATTCAGAAGATATAGAGCTATCAGATGACTATATTGATAATTGCTATCCAGTCGTCCACGTCAGAATGTATGCGCTTGCCGAAAAGTACGACATATCAGCGCTGAAAGACCTCGCACTCGGCAAGTTTAACAAGGCAATCCAACAAGAGCCGCCACTAGATCGATTTCTAGACAGCGCAGAGGAGGCATATACATCGACAGTGCCAGAGGACAGAGGAATGCGCGATGCTGTTGTTAAACACTTTCATACCCATCCGGAGCTGTTGGATGACGAGCGCACATATGAGACTCTTCATCGAACGCACTCGTTAATGTATGACTTACTTATGTATCTTCATAAAGAACGCACTAAAACACGACGTACTATTATTAGCTAAGGTATTCTTACTCTATAAGCCTAGTTATAGCTAGAATAGAACTATGTATTTCGGTTGGTAATATCGAACTTTAACCTCCGTATATATTGCTTCGAAAATCCAGCTTCGTTAATGGTTTCCTTATAAATAGAGAAAAGCCAGATTAGCCAGCTTGTCGGCTTCTTTATTCATCTCCCGAGGTACATGCCAGAACAGAACCTCGACGTTGGATGTGTTCAAGACTTCAATAAGCCCGCTTAGCTTCTTGAACAGTGCAGAGTTCTTGACAGGATCTCCTTTGGCATTCTTATACCCATTAACTTCCCATTTGAAGACTAACTCAGTCATCCCTTCGACGAGGTTAATGCTGTTTCGGTTTTGGTAGCCAGATTTATTCCGCTCGAAAATTAAGAAACGTTTTTCATTATCCCTGACATGTACAAGTATCCATCATACCTAATGGACTCAGTATTAACATCTGCTTTCAAGTCTTATAATTCAACACGTAAAGGCTAAGATGGAATTGAAGAAGTATACATAGGGTAAGTTCACACTTTCCGTATCATTCTATCTCGCTCTAGGGTTGTTATCGATAAGCATTCGATAAAAATAGTCATCAACCATTCCGTCTCGGGTTAGTTAGCCCGCTCAATTTTCTTCAGTTGCCAGTCTTATATTTAAACGACGGCCCCTAGAAAGTGAGGTAAAATAAATCAATTGTACGAAAATTGATTCTGGAGTGTAGGACTAGGGTGACCTGGCTGACTCAATTCATTCCTCAACGATCGACGCATTCTGCCTAACCTAATTTGGCTGCTCGGAAAATTATTCGCCCGAGGCCTCGTGAAGAGTTGTCGTGACAACCATGGCGCGATGAAGGGGGGCAGCGGCCCCACTTGATTCTCATTTTACATCATTCAATTGAAATTTGGTTCACATCTCTCAACTGGATCATCCACGACCACGACCAAAACACCAAAACCATAACTACGACTGTGACTACCACCATCCATCCATCCAATGGCCACAGTCGCGACAGCATGAACAAGCTCAACAGAAACATCAAATCCTGGCTCGAAGCTTTGCCCACAGATATCTCATACTCAGCGCTCGTCAAGCCTCCCTGTAAAAAGCGACCTTGCGACGCAGGACCTCCCTCGCCACCGCCTTCACACCACAACGCAGGCTGGATGCATCCTTCTACGCCACAAAATAAGAAACGGAGGCTCGACAGTGTTCCATCGTTACCTGCGCCGCCTGATACTCATGTTGACGAGGACCCGAATGAAGCGACGCCCAGACAAGAAGGACCGCATTCGGTATCTGAAACCGACGATTCTAGCAGCCACACGTCGAACCGATCGTCGCCGAGTAAAACCTTCTCGAAGCTTTCCCTGAATCCCGATGGCCTGGAAGAAAAACAGCTTGATTTCTCAGATTCAAGACTTCCAGATAGTTTGGTGCAACTTGCAACCGATATGGAAGAGATTGGAATGGGGGACCGTGTCATACCGGATTATCTTGAGGTTACTAGCTGTTCCTCCTAGGTGTTGAACCAAGCACTAACTCATGACAGACAGAATTGACCGACCTACAAAAGTCTTCGAAAGCTCATGCCTTATTCAAACCCAGAATGTTTGACAAGTCCCCAGAGCAGCCGAAAAGATTCCTCTCACACTTGCATCACAAGCTCCAACTCGATGCGATCATCCAGCTTCTCGGCGACGCCAAGGACTGCAACGATATGGAAGACGATGAGGCCGGATGGAATAATCTCGTTCACACGCCACTTCTCAAAGCAGCTTTCTATGGGAACACACCACGAGGTCGCCAGCTAGACGGATTCCGACCATGGTACATTATCCCGTCTTACTACCGCGATAAAGCTAACTGTCCACAGTACCAGCGCCAGCATCCTCCCCGCATACCGAATAAAAGGGTCGTCGGGGAAAAAGGTCGACTACGTGTTTCATTTCGACCCTGAGAAGGACAGCTGTCAGCCCGAAACGGTAGACGCAATCAATACGTGGAGAGCTGCACTTACGGACAATTCTATTAACCATACGCCATACGCTCCACTACGACGTTTTCCTATATCAGTCAGCATTGAAACGAAACCAGGTGGCATGTCTACGCGCAAGGCGCAGTTGCAGATGGGTGTATGGCACGCTGCTCAGTGGCGACATCTATATAAGCTGGCTGGCGCAAACCTGCAAGCGCTACCCTTCATCCCGGCAATACTGGTCTATGGACACGATTGGGTCTTTGTAGCGTCGACGTATGAGAATGGCAAGACGGTAAGTCCTCCGACCATTCTTTTCGGTTTGTATCTAATTCGTTATAGACTCTCTGGACTGGCGGCACTTTTGGCTCGACATTAAGATTATTGTCTACGTTCCAGGTCATTGCTGGTATCCAAAGATTGAGAACCTGGGCTATGGAGGTTTTCTGGCCTTGGTACAAGACATACGTCCTCGGAGTTACGACTCCAGTGTCAGCACCAACCTGATCGGATTGTATCAGATTGTCTCATTGTTGCTGGAGAATTACCGCAGTACCATCGATGCTTCTGACGCTGGTGTGATTGAGAGTAGCTGGACTCTTATTCCATTGAGCTGCATATGATGTCTGCTGGAGAAGGAGTTCCTCACACCATTCCAAACTGATGTCTCATCTACTTTGCCCCTACCCATCCTGCCCACTGGTTTATGACTTGATGGTTGAACGGCAGCAATCTTAAAGAGATACTGCGGCCACTCCCTGCGTGCGCCAGTGTGAGTATGGCGCGAAACTCATCGCCATCCAGTACTGGCCTTTTGCAGGACGCCTAATCGTCAATATAATCTTGTGCAACCACATGATCAACACCATGCATCCTTTGGGGTCTACAAATATTCATCTCAGCCGACCCAGGCTGATAAGCATGTGTCAATGCTTCAAAATAGGATTCTAGCTTGCGATCTACCGGCTATTGCCTTCATTACTATCGTCTGTCAAGAGAGAAGAAATGCAATGCTCTGGACGATGTCAACGATTAAGATACACTACGAAAACCCTACGTCATCGCCAATCACATCAGGACCAAACGTCCGTTTTCGGTCCTCAATTGGAACAGCCAATCACGGCCGAACCAACGTCTTACAACGAACGACTCACGCTCATGCAGAGATACGTACCGTAAGCTGCCAGCCACCTCCATGTCGACTCACGACTCACGACGCGCGATTCACAACCGCAAGCCCAACTCAAGTGCATATGACCATATTTGTTAGCAGGAAGGATGTAGCCCAGGGCCGTTATTTCGTGTATCTGGACCGCATCAGGAGCTCCTGCCGTGGTCTGGAAAACCAAATGGCGATCCTCTGTGGAGTGAAGGCTAGTCACTATGGAATAGATGTATTGAGATAGGATGGAGATAGATACATAGTATGCTTCCAATATTTGAAAAATAAAAGGATGACCCGTCCAGTTCCATTCCTTTTAGATACGGTCGATCCAAAATTGGCCGGCATTTGGCAGGGTGAGAATGAATTGAAGTGGCACACTATATGTACGATAGGCTATCTCCTAGATTTTTCGTCTTTGCAGACAACATCTGTATCACCCGCTGTGTCGAAATGTTTCAACGTAAGTCTGACAAAAAGGTATTGTAATTTATCTTCCATGCCTAACAAGCTACGCTTTCACAGTTAAGAAAGAACTGGGCCCTTCTTCAACACTTTTTCTTTCCAAATTGGTGCAGTAAGTACTATAACTACATCTCGATATTTGCAGCCTACCTGGGCGCCATATCGCTTGTGCTCGTCGCCCTTGTCGGACGGAATGAAATATCTTCTCCAGCAGTGACTATTCTGATGGGCTCTATAATGGCCGCGATCGTCACTGTCACAACTTCGACAATGATCCAGTTTACTCTTCACAGACCAAAGCTTTGTTTCCAAAGAATGGATCTCATTGTAGGCTCAGTTCCTCTGTTTCTGTTTGACGTCACTGTCCTTGCGACTCCAGTCGGGCTTCTCGTGTGGTGTACAAGTAACCTGTCAGCAAGGTTTGCTACATACGTAGGCATAGGGGTGATCATCTTCCTCACAATTTTAATGGTGGTGGTAGCGGTATGGGCTCGGGCCAGGATTCTTGATTCCATTTGTGCAGGGCATTTCAACACCATTGAGATCAATAATGCCACCGGTAGGGGGCGAGTTGAGAAATAGCATAAAGATAAGTCGAAAGGCATACGAATGTTTCAGTAAAGTTGGAAGATAGGAGACAGGAAATCGTTCAATAAGGAGAAACTGTATTGACCAAGGCTGATCTCAGCGACGCCTCATAAGAGTATCAGCTCTCACCAGGTTATATTCTGGTGCTCAGCATAAGAGCTTGGTCTTTCGGTCGTGCTCTGCTGTATTACCTTTATTTGGCGCAAACAGAGTTCATAACAAGTCTCGTTATTTGTCCAGGCTGTGATAAATTAACCCGGATTATACAATCTGTCGCCTGATAAGATGGTGCCTCATATGTTCGGAACATGACCAATGATCGGAAAACGGTTATGCGGATACTAGCAATATGGTGTTTAAGTATTAGTTATCATTAAATCAGCCTCGGATCGTTTGAGAGCAAGGTTATGTTAACGTTAACTGACCAGTTTTAAACCGTCTGACTTCGGTGGCGCAAGACACGGAATGGGCTCAATGGTATTCGTTGGGTATCGTAAATCACACAATTCTAAATATTCAGAATCTGATTTATCTTCTCTACCAGCTCTAGTCAATCCCTTGGCTGTATATCGTAATGTCGTGTCCTCAAATGCGTGGCAACCTCATCGGCTACAGAGGCGAATCCACAAACCCGGCACACGAGAAGGCGGTATGTAGAAAGAATAACGTAGGGATAAATGGCACCGCATGATTCAGATTGCAAGTTCTAGGCCATTGTAACGATCGTCGAAATTAGTGGGTTCTTGTTCGTGAGACGTGTATGACAATTGTGTTTTGATCAACAACGAGACCATCTAGTAGTGTGATTTACCCCCTGTAGCACTTTACGCGAAAGGTCGCGTCGTGCTCTGGCTAAACCCCGGTTTTGACCGGCACTAATGTCAAATCAACTCTGGACCCCGGCCATAATCAACCCTGCTAGGTTTAAAGTGGGTCGATAAAATCAACTCTGCCAGAGTTGATTTGGGACTGTAGTACTAGGCTCATCGATTCTTCCTTGCCTTTACGGCCAAACGGCACGCCGCTTGGGGTCATTGATGTGATGCTGCCGAGCCACTGCAACGTCTCGGTCGGCACGCTATCGAGCCGCCAGCAGCAACGGTCCACCTCACGATCAAAGCTCTGTCCGAGCCGGCTAAGCAATAGTCGCTCACGAGCTGCTTCCTCATCTTCTTGATTCTGAGCCCACCTGCCTGTTGCTGCCCTCGCCCGTAGCCACTGGGCTGCGTCGTGAATACTGATCAAGTCCCGGGAGCCAAAGTGTCGCACCCAGCCTAGCCTCTTGACCTACGGCGAATCACGGTCGATATCTTCCTTCAAGTCGCCCTTCCGTAGTCGTGCGGCGTCTTCCTCTTTCAATCGAGCCTGACTTGCAGCAATGAGCTCATCCATAGCGCTCTGACTTCTAGCATCAGCTGCGTTAGCCGTATCAGCCGGACCGTCGATATCGCTGTTATCTTCGGGTACTGCGATAAGCTTCGGGTCAGCTAGTTCTAATGTGCTAAAGTAGTCCTTGATATCCTTGAGCACTTGGCCCTTTAGCTGATGGACAAATCGAAAGTGTGACTCGATGCCAGCGCCGGGCCGAACAGCTGCTTGACATAGCCGGCAGATAAGTATTTGATAGTCTGGGTTAAGATACATAATATCCTCCATTGCTGCTTAATATTGTCTCTTTCATATCGGTGATAGAAAGTAAAGAGAGAAGCAGTCTTGTTCTTTTTCTCTATAAATTGAAGTCCCCTTTCCTCTGCATTACTCTAACCCCAAGTCAGCGCTAGCTAACCCCAAGTGTGGAGTTGGGGTTAATTTGAACCAATCAGCAACTCGTCTTCGACCAGAGCGATTTGGGCCAAATTTCCATACCCTGCAACCCCATTTTGGTGCGCGATTTGACTCAAATCGCCTCTTAATAGTACCTAGGAAGACCGCTTGAGTCGGCTCAATGAGAAAGCCTACTGCGAACAATTGGAAGATCAAGAGCAGCTACTACAAACTGGGGACGACATTGCGCTTCTGAAGCAAGCTATGAAGAACCTCATACGCTGCGAAAGCGTTTATCTTACTGATGGCAATCCTTGGGGTTTAGAGCATTTGCGAGAACGCATCGGCGTCTACCCGCAAAAGTCACTTTCATCTAAATCATCATCAAGTGAAAAGCTGGTTAAGCACATGATACAAGCTACTCTCACTGCAATAGCTATGAGTGAGCTACATATCCAGACACTTGATATTAGCACTGGATTCCAAATGAACAACGCCAGATGCATCCATCCTGATATGCTTATCGGGTCGTCTGCGCTCCTTTCTGGATCTCCTATGAAACATCTTTCTCGCCTATATCTCGTCCTAGACAAACATCCTGGGCTTGGGAACACCTCTAAGTGGGCGCAATCTCTGGTCCAGTTTATCGAATCATTTCCCAGTCTTTCCCATTTGTGTCTTGGATTCGATGATTCTGATGATTGGGGCCGATTCTCAGAGCTTTGCAAAACTCTTCTCATACCGAAACTAGAGATATTATCGCTCAGGTCCATTAACTGTGCCAGCATGGTTTAGCATTTTTCCTCCTACGCCACCAAAGAACACTTCGACGAATTCAGCTAGACTGGGTAAAGCTCACCGACGGTATTAAAAGCTGGCGTTGGCTCCTTGAAGTCGTGCGTGACAGTCTGGACATTACTTCTTTGGGAACGAGAGGTTGCTCCGGTCAATATAGTTATGCAGTACCCGAGTTAGAGGATATTGATGAACACTGCTTGACCGATATTTTAGAGTCATTGCCTATATAATGCCCAGTCATGTGCCTCAATGGTCGTCCAATGTGGCAGTACGATTGTTTCAGTGCCGGACACAAACAGCACTATCCGATTCCACTCCACAGAACAAGTTCAGAGTTTGATGGAAGAACTGATATTTGGGCATTGGGCGTTTGTTTCTTGTTCAAGCTCCAAAGGACTCGGATTCTTCAACAAGGAGCCTAACTTGAGCTTGATATTGTCTAGATTTCTAGCCATGCGGGTGATTTTGCTCTCAAATCCCTCATTGATCAAGTCGGGTTTCAGGATAATCCCAACTGTTCTCCCTCCATCCGGATCAACTTGACGCGCTAGTGTGATGATACCTTAATTGGCGATGCCATTGCTGGCCTGGAGCACGGATAGAATGATGGTTCTAGAATTTTGTAAATACGACGCAACCATATCGCGGACTGCGTCGACATCGCCATCTGACTGCTCTTCATTGGACACTGAAATCAGACCAGGAAGGTCTACGACACTGAGATGCAAGCCGATGGGTCTACTGATCTCGATATGGAGAGCATCCGACGCAAAGGCGTTGTCATCGTGGCTGTCGGTGAACCCTCGAAGCCCCATGAGCTTTGATATATGATTGATGATGGATGGCAGTTCCGAGAGACCTTTGATGTCCTTACGATATGCTTTCAGAGTTTGCTGAACTTGTTCGAAACGGGAGCTGTGGGGCCGAATGCTAGCGACGATGGTCTATACTGTATTGCAGTGTCGTAGGATGATCTCTGTAGGAAATCTCGTGCATAAACCGTCTTGCCTAGGAAATGGGATTCCTGTAATCCCCTCCAAGACTGAGCTTTTCCCTGCTGACTGGCCCCCACAGACCACCAGCTGAGGCAAAGAGATCAATTCTCCGATTCCATTCGCTCTGATCTGCTCTATCTAGTTCAGACTAGAGCTCGATTTCGCGGAGCGAAGAAAACCGAAAGCCTCGTCAGGGGGTTTATATTCGCTCGGTGCCGGAAAAGTCATGATTCAAAGAGCCAGAAAAAATGGGGATACGCAAACTGTTAAGTCAAGCTAACGTACGAGTTGAAACGAGAATTGGTCATATACTGAGGATTTGTATGGATTTTATAGTCCGCTCCTTGACGTAGCTATTTACTCAAACCCCCAGTATAACCGAAGGGGGCCTGCCCGTATTCCGCAGTGTGCCATCTCATGTCAATACAGGATGCTAGACCAATAACGAATTGCTATCTCAAGCTGCACCTGAACATCAATTTGACATCAATTCTCCGATTAATTGATAAGCCTATGTAACGATGGCAAGGTCCGTTGCAATCATGATTTCGCTTGAACTAGAACTAATGCTCACAACTGCAATGCGTTCATTCGATACAGCATAAAAGACTACTGCAGTAGTTAAGTATCATGGAACGAGGTGTCTCATGACTGATGTAACGTCTGGGGATGCCGTAAGGCGTAAAGCGTCCCATTCGAGGCGTGAGACGTATCAAACCAATGCTGCTTGCCTACGTGACGCTGCGTGATTAGGTCCGGTTGCAGGTTAGGCGATGTTACAATGGCTGGCATTGATGCGGGCGCCTCTAATATAGCAGGTCCATTTCGAACGTAGCTTCCCATTTTAAGCCTCTTCGTACGTTCTACGTCGCAATGTCAGCTTCATCCCCAAAAGCCTGCCCAAACCTGTCCACACTAGCTTGCCAGCCTCGTTCCATGAACTGAGACATGAACATCGTAGATTTCATCGTCTTATAAGCCCCCTCTTTCTCCTTCATGACCTCGGCTCTCTCGGCCTCAAGCTGATCGAGCCGCCTGTTCACCGACTGAATCTCACTTTCGGTCTTGGAAAGTTCGGCTGAACACTTACGCAACTGACTCTTGACGATAATATACACCTTTTGGTATTCAATGACAGTCTTTTTTCGCTCGTCTAGGAATGCACGAAGTTTGTTGTCTCCTGGGTGTTTCTTATAGACACCTTCCAAGTCTCTGAGGATTTCTTCCTCCGTGGCTGTTGATTCCTCGACATCGATGAGACATTCCTGGGCCTTTTCCAGGTCTTTCGCTAGCTTATCTTTGCTAGAATAGAGACTGCGCCTAACAGCGTCAAGTCCGTGGTGTTCATCGTTAATAGATGTTAGGAGCTGCTCGAGCCTCTCGATTTGTGGCTTTAAACTAGTCAAGGCGGCCTTCAGGCTTTCTGTGAACTCATTTCCAGAGGGCTGTAGAATAGTTAGCTTATAAGAGGTAAAGCTATGTTTGGATCATCCTTACTAGACGTGCATTCCAATCTATGGATCCAGAGGTTTCGGACAGTTGAGATTGGCTGCCGTTAGTTTTTTGCCTCTTCGCTGGAGCCACGCGGATTGCTGAGCTGTTTGCCATAGTATGATTAATAGGTATGAATGCGTTCCCTGGCGAGGATTGCGTCGGGAGCTTATTACTCCCAGTAGGAGCTGGAGCAAGGGAACGAGGTGTCGATGGTTGGTTTCCTGCTAAGCGGGAGCCTAGTACATGAGAAGTCCAGTCGGTAGACGCCACTGGCCAGCGACCTGGCTCTTGCTGAGAGTTCTGGGAGGTCTGAGATATAAGGCTGGTGCCACAAGACAATGTTGGCTGCGAGCTTACTTGTGGTTGGTCTAAATGTAGATTTAGGCTGGCCGCATCATCGGGTGGCTTGTCGACTTGGATCTCCATGGTCATATTTTTTGACGGGTGATCTTGTTGTAGGAAAGTACAATTTTGGTTTCCCACGGTCATCCTGTGGTCTTGACTTTGCTTATCACCCTCTCCACGCCTATTCTCCGGAAGGCCTAATGCTATGATCTCATCCGCGGGTTCAGAATTTGTGACGTTGCGATTGAGAGACGGCCTACCGCGTTTGCGCGCTGATGATAGATTCGGAGTCATAATAAGTGATTAAGAATATCTCCAACTTAAATTTGCCAATAAAGGCGGATGAGACTCTGTGTGGCGAAAATGAGCTGGTAAGAATCAATACTGTAATATATTTGCATTGGATTAGGTAAATAGTGACACGGTTTACCTACGTCACGTGCTTGGATGAGCTTCCTAGCGCGCCCGAACAAGACTGGCGGCACTGGAAGCACCGCGTTATCCATCTTAGTGCACTCAACTGACTGTTAAAAACACCTGGGCTACCCTTCTTTCATAAGCTTAAGAAAAAAATGTGCTTATCTTGGATGATTCCTTTGCCTTGTCTAATACTCTCGGTTTGTTAATCTAAAATAATTTCTACTATTTACTGCGTTTGCTGAACGCCAAACATGCCCCATAATCATATCTCTAGCGCTCTGGAGAACCCGTGTTAGTCTGCTATGATACCTCTTGCATGAACCAACACGTCTCCGTGTCCAACGACACCACGACTAACAACACTTTATAAGAGCACAACAAATCGTCCGGCAGATGAGGTTCAACCTCGACCAGATTATAGACCGGGATGACGAGCCTGAGCCCGAGTCCGAGGCTGAACAAGTTCTCCTCCCGTCATCTCCATGCGATGTTACTGCATATGTAGAGCTTCAGGCTCAACAACGATGCCGCGCCAGATCCACCGAACTTGCACTCAACTTACTGACCCATTGGTCTCAATCATCAAGTCCATATTCATGTTAACGTGCCGAGCCGGAAAGCACTTACACTCTCTAGGAATACGTCGAACACATCAGTCGTTCTCTCCCTCCCTAATGTTGAAAGGGCTTCACATAGTGCTAAATTACACAGCATCTGGCCCGTGCGTGCATCGAGCTTCTTCAAAATTTGTGCAAGATCAATTTTGACCCATTTCATCCAATCCCTTTGGATCGAACCTCTGTTGGTACCTCGAAGCTGCTCCCTCGTTCTCAAAAGGATTCTGATTGCGTAAGTAATGCGCCCGCAGACTGTCGATCGAAATGAGAAAACATAAGTCACCACAGCATGGTCATATGGGAATAGGCGGGAGATAAACAAAGACGTGAGAAATAAACAAGGGTAGGCGACAATTAGGGGTACACGACAATTAGGAATAGAGGAGTAGGTGAAATATTCGGAGAAGAGAAATGCTACAAATCCAATCACTAAACCATTGAATACAAGTACAAGACGCGACAGTCGAGGAGAGATCAGACATGAAGTCAGATCAACTAATGATTTTAGTTACCTATGATTGGCTCTTGTCTAAGAGCATGAAACGGGCCCGTTCCGCGATTTTGTAAATATGACCTGGACTGTAACAGGGCCCGTTATGAGTTTGAGGACCCCATGATAAATTTAATAGTTTTGATTGGCTTAGAACCCGCAACGGGCCCCGTTACCATCTAGTATTCTAGAGTAGACGGGCTTCCCATTGTTCAACACTGCAACGTGCATATGCTAGCTCTGGCTTTCCTAGTCCAGGGCTGCGATGGATGATTTCGAAGAGGGAGGTGGATGCCATTAGCTCCTTTAGCTTTCTGAATCCGTAGGTGCGAGAGTCAAAATCTGGATGCCATTTCGTGATAAGAGACCCGACCTTCGAAAGAACGGCCCATCCCTCTTCATCTGCTGCTATTTCAACGGCTTCCCACAGTAAGTCAATTACCTCCTCATCAACCTCCCGAGTTTCAATCGTCAAAGAACCAACAGCTTGGGCGTCGATGGACGCCTCCTTTTCCAATCTACTTTCGACCCTTTTCCGCTTAGCCAGCAATGTGTGGACCGGAAGGGAGCTTGACGACGCGGATAGCCCTGCTGCGCTAGATGGTCCATCTGAGCCAACTGGTCGCGCAGCTTCTGTTGTTGGCATAAGATTTTCGACGTAAATGAACCTATCGCAAGCTGTAACGAATGCTTTGGGAGTCTTGCGCTCTCCACAGCCATAAACGACGAGACCAGATTCGCGGATCCGTGAAGCGAGTCGAGTGAAGTCGCTGTCACTCGAGACAATACAGAAGCCATCAAAGTTTTTGGAGTACAGAAGATCCATGGCATCGATTATCATGGCTGAATCTGTTGAATTCTTTCCAGTAGTATATGCAAACTGCTGCATCGGCTGTATCGAATTCTCGAGGAGAGGTGTTTTCCATCTGTTTAAGCCGGGACTAGTCCAATCACCATAGGCGCGCTTGACAGAAGCAGTGCCAAATTTGGCAATCTCTGCCAATATAAAGCACACTGCGTTAGGGCTGGTATTGTCCGCGTCGATCAGGACAGCGAGCTTGACGCTTTGTGCGACAACAGCCATGCTTGCGGTTGATACTATTTGCAAATAGTAAGTTGACTGATATGTCCCGGCACCGTTAACCTCACTTCCGAGCAGCGGCTGGAATTGATACTTACCTAATAGTACTAGGCCGTGAAGGACACTGATACGCGCTTGAAAAAGGATAATCTAAGACTTTTGTCAATACTTGGGCAATTGCAAATGACACTAAGTGCGTATTATGCAGTAATAATAATACAAGTCTATTATGCAGTAATTTAATGAGATAAAAACATCATAACGCGTACACGGATAACCGGCGGTCAATAGGCGGACGGGTACCCGTCCGCCTATTGACCGCCCGGATAACCCAGCAACGTGCACGGGCCAGATTTGTTGTAATTCGTTGAATTACCACCACGACTACGCACAGTAGAAACCTCGCGTTGAAATTATAGTAAAGAGTGTGTATAACGTATGAAAACTCAAGTACGCGTTTACACGTGTATGACACGTGCGCAGGTCGTCGATTGAAATGGGACGAACCGTCCGCTATGGTATAGATGATATGGGAATAGACAGGAGATAGACATGGATTTGGAAGATGGACAGGGGTATTCGACAATTAGGGGTACACGACAATTAGGGGTACACGACAATTAGGAATAGAAGAGTAGGGTCTTCCAGCGCCTTAGCTGTAGGTCCCTCATTGCTTCGTAATGTAACGATGGCGTCTTCCGTTTACGCCCTGGGGTAAGAAGCTCTCCAAACCCATTGATAGCAGACAGGAAACCGAGCAGCCGATGCCACTCTTCGCTAATGAACCGAAAGTTAACACGTCGTTCATTCATCTCGAAACACCCTTCCGTAATGAGCCTGCCATATACCAACCCTGCAGTCAAAGAGCCATGGCAAGCCTATGTATCCCAGATACTGTCCTGTTCTACGTCGCTATCACTGTCACTGCTATAACCCTCATCAGCTTCTCCGATAAGAGATATATGAGCAGTAGTGCTATTGCGGAAATAGCGTCGCGTGATTGCGATGGAGAGATATCTCCAGCTACTAATAGTAAGTCTACCTTGATAACTTTCCAGGCTTATTCGGCGTAGGATGTAGGTCATCCGTGCAGATGTCCAATGTGGGCCGGGGCCTAGACGTCGCGGCTTGGCTTTCGTCTCTCTTTGAGGACGCCCACGTATGTCCTCCTCATCATCGCTTCCATCGCTGCCAGTCCCATATCCATCTTTCCCATCATCGTCATTCAAGTCATCAAGGGTTTCTTCCGGAGCCCAGAAGTTGGAAGATAATTCGGTCTTGTCCCAAGCATTTGCCTGTACATCTTCCCAGAACGGCAGCACAAGCCATAAATAATAAATAACCAAGGTACTAACTTCGCGCGGCAGGAAACGGTGTATAATTTTAAGTCGCTCGGTTTTTGAGAAACCTTTGTGGTATCCAGCCACAAGCATGATAACCCCACGCTCATAGAGGATGTTTCGTATCCCCCCATTAGCGGTATTTCTGTGCCGTAGGGTAAGCAGCTCCAATGACCGGGCGGCTTGCCCACCACTTAGATGTATTATGAACAGCAGACATTCAAGAAATTCCTCCAAGTACTTGCCATAATGCCATGCTTTCTTTTCGAGAATCTTAGGCTCACCTCCAGACTCCTCCTCGAACCACGCTCTTTGCAAAGCTGTGTTAGTCCACACTTTGCGGGAGGCTGAAGACAAGAGCCCAGGTCACTTCGAAATCATGTCTGAGATGACACGCCGGTTTCTAGTTGGCGGCGCTGAGGGCTGGGATACCACGCCAACGCAATTCATCATTCGGCTTCGCAATTACGGCATGGCAGCTAGCGGTCAGCAGGCTATGCCAGGTTCAGTCAGCTGGGATAATGAGAAGGCGACATACAAGGGCCAGTCAAGAAACTGACGAGGATGCTATCGTACTCGGTGACTTTGGTGAAGTGATCGAGAACAGAGATATAGAACGCAAGGGCGGCGTCCTCGAGCCGTCGATGTAACTCGGTGATCCGCGATAACGTCGGCATAGGCTCGACTCTGTTATCGATGTCGACAAGTTCTGCTGCATGATCCATCATCATACCGAAAGCAGTATCTTGGCTCTCGGTCAGCTTAAATGGTGGCCGGTCCGAGACGTCCTCGCAAGAAATGGCCCGAACTGTGTAGGCAAAGAATTGAAGACAGACGGCAATGTACTTTTTCCGAGTCTGTCGCTTGAACCGGAAGTGAAAGGGCGTGCTGCGTTCTTTGTGCAATTCTTTGCGATTCACTTCGAACAGCACATTCCACGAGACTACACTCGGTCTGGTTGCACCGGCAGCTTTCCGAATAAGGCGTCTGACAGCCGCGTGTATGTGCCGAAGCTCGGCATCATCCTCAGCTGCAGGGTCGTCTGGCTTCATGGTGTACTTTAACGACGCAAGGCCCCTCAGATACTGTTTCCTGTCGCTAAAGTCTTTCAAGTGGGTAGTCGATCCTAGTCGACGAAGCCACGAGTTTGGTGCAGCCAAGTCACCCATCTCTTCAATGGTCTCCATCTCCTTCTTTCGGGCCTCTTTGGACCTTGCCTGAAAGACTTGGGTGGCCTGTTGAGTAGCCATATCTTCCCTTGCCTGCTCAGCATTTAGACTCTCTAGATCAAGACCTCTTGCTACCTCAAAGTATTCGCTGCGTGGGCCTTTAGCAAAGAGCTGTTGATAGAACACGCCATCTCTCCAGTATGTCGATCCTGCATCTGCTTCAACAGCACTGGCTTTTCGTGGGCCAGGCTTTGGGTCTAGCTCAACTCCATGCACTTTCCAGCGGTGTTCGTTTCTTCGTCTTGGGTTTGCACTCACAGTCCGGCATTCCGTAGTAAAGGTGCATCGAAACCCTCCGCTTTTGGGCTTGCCAAGTACTTCGATTGGTTGATTAGTATCTGGGATGAGCGGTAGAGCCAATATCTCCTCATCGCTTCCAACAAGGTCGAGTGCTTCAGCCCATAACTTGACTTTGTCAATCTCCTTCTTCACAAGTCCATGTGGTTTACCGCGAAGATGTGCCTGAATTCTTCTGCGTGTAACCATATACTTACATGACCTACAGCACAGAAGGCGCAGGTCACTTATATAGTCAAAATATTCCATTATACTGACTCAATAAAGGACAACAGTATTAACAGAAATGCAAGAATAAATTAGAGAATATCTTTTTCTAAAACACATAGCGGCTCGAACCCCCTTTACCTGCTTCCGAGGTAAACTTACTTTTCTTCTGTTAATGAGAGCTGATGTAAGTGCGACCGCCATGTCTCTACACGGCAGTTGAGGTAAGCTCCTGATTGGGTGGTGTGTACAGGCTACCCTTGCCAATTGACGAACATCAAATCCAAAGTCTACAGTTAAATCCGGTAATTAATCATATTTGAAGCACTTTTGCAATGGAAAAAAAGACTTTATCATAATCCTGTGGTCAGAATTTGTAAACTTACAAGTTTTTATAAAGATTGTATCCCATCTTATGGGTAAACTGGAGTTCGTCGGTTACCCCAGATTTAGTTCGTCGGCTGCCCCATGTCATGCTAGCGTCCTTTCATTTCCCACCAAAATTAGTTCGTCGGTTGCCAAACGACGCGAGGGGTGCCATTAGGACGATGGTTCCTAAGCCAG
>JAAVUB010000620.1:0-43369 GCA_014898885.1 Fusarium lyarnte (nom. inval.)
GTCACATACGACCATACCTATCAGAGAACTCGGGATCCCGTCCGCTCTCCCATAGATAAGCTGATAAGGGGCGGATTAGTAGTTGGGTCGGTGACGACCAGCGAATCCCCGCTGTTGTATGTTTTTTGGTGATAATTTTTTTTTGATGTTTTGGTCAAGCGAGGCTCCAAGTGGGCCGGACCACGTTGCTGGGTCACTTACCGATCAGGGAAGGTCAACGGACTTTTCAGTTTCATTAGCAAATCATTACAGATGTTGCTTTCTGATACCGTAGTCCAAATAGTTAGACAATAGGATAACTAGCATGTGCTATTGCTGTCTCGCTTGGTCTCAGCTAAGCGCATGTAAGTGGTATTAAGCTGAAAGCTGGTATCCACCTGACACCCAATAGCCAAAGCGCAACAGCGCCGTAAGCAATTCAATAAACTATTGAACCTAGTATTGCCTCTGTTTGCTGGCATATGAGCTTTAGAAAGCCAATGGGAATGCTGTTGTAGCTCATTGAAGCACATGTTCTTGTACTCAGGGTTGCCTCACTTCCCCCAGCATATCACAAGTCTTTGAGAGTGGTACAAGGGATTATTGAAGACACATCGAGTTCGGTGAGTCTACCTCTTACGTGTCATGACGATTTTGAAAGCTCAGCTCGGACACACTTTCCTATGTGCTGTGATGTAAGCATTACCTAGATGTCAGCATTCAAGTTGAGACTTTTGAAGTTGTTTCTTTGTAAGGAGCAAGCGTTGACCAATGAGAAATGATTCTGTTCCTCAGAACTCAACCAAAACACTAGATCATTCATATCAGTTTTTGTCTCTCCATTGTTTTGTCAGTTGACAATTGACGATGAGGCTGCGTCAACGAAAAAAAAACAGGGTTAGGTGACAAGCTGAGGCAAGGTACAAAAGGTTACGTGAGGCAAAGTATGCGAAAGCAAAGTACCTTGATCGGTCAATGCAGCCCAGATCGAGGCCATACAGGCTTCCAAAACCCTGTTCTCCGATTGGGCCCGTTCCCAAGGACTGCCACTAAAACGGAAAAGGGCACAGCTTTCAGTCCCGTCTGCGAAGGTTTATCTGACGGTCTGGCCGCTTGTGTCTTGATTACTTCTTTTCTTCTTTTTCATCTCGAATACGAAACGCTCGACGATCTAATCCCCCAGTTTCAACTTATTACAACTCTCACTTCAACTCCAAACCCGACACGATGGCTCGTGGAAACCAGCGCGATCTGGCTCGTGCAAAAAACGAGAAAAAGAGGACGGAAGAGGCCAAGGTTCGTTTCTACTCTGGACCTCCTCGCATAATCTGTGCACGACGGCTGACAATTTCCGTTTTGAATATAGAAAAAGGGAAAGGAGAGGACCGGTACTCAGATGCAACACGAGAAAGAGTCTGATGCTGAAAAGATGCGACGAAAGCAGGCCGCCGGTATGTTCATTAGATGACACCCCTACGATTGATTTCCGACTACAACCACGAACCAACACAACGTTTTATTTGGGACAAGAGAATGCTGACAAGCCCCACAGCTGATGCTCGTAAGGCTGCTGCAGGCGCCATAGGCAAGAAATAAATCTGATGATCGTTCCTATTCGAATACTGCCAGCCTTGGCCCGATGACCATTATTGAAATACACCGAAAGCCGCAATAAACGATGGAATCGACGGCCTGAAGAGAACCCAGGGTGTTCGGAACCAGATAGCTTTTAAAGCAGCGACGACACGAAACGACGTTTGGGTAGCACAGGCGAAGCGGTGCAATGATATGGGTTGTTTTTTTGTAAAAAGGTCATTAGCCTTCCACTCTTCAATAAAACTTTATGATCTTGTTTCTCGTGACGGTTAAATAAGCAGCGCTGATCTCTCGTGCTTTCTCCCTTGCATCTCCACTCTAGGATGAAGATTCAGACATATTCTCTTGAGAATGATATACTATATGCACTATTAATAACTATTTCTTAACCCTTAAAGCTATAATGCTTATTAGCGAAAGATCTGCTTATGGAAAGAACGCTCATCGTACCAGTATGCGACATATCTTTAATGTACGTCTGGATGCGACCACCCGGATCGGCATCACTGAGGCAAAGTCTGACACGTCAAGTCGAAGTTCGTGTTGGTTCAACTTTGACTATCTGGACCCCGTGTATACCCTGCCGAAACTGCAATTCTCATTTGATATCGCCGACCACCATTGAGTCTAATGGGCCATGCCACGTTACAGTCCTTTGGCAGTCGGCGCTTATGAGCGTCTCCTGATGCGCTGGGCGCTTAGAGATGATACCCAAATCTTTATGAAACATGATCAACCCCATGATTGTGTAGACTCTTGTTCTTCTACCTCGTCTATAATACATAGCAAGCAGTATTGTCTCTTCGAAAATGCTTTCTTCTGTGCGACGCGTCTTTCGTTCTAAATCCAAACCAGATAAAACCCCTGCTGTGAAGGAGAAGCCAGTTCCTGAACCATCACCAGCGCCGATAGCTCAGACTCGGTCAACTTTCTTTTACTCTGGGATACAAACATTCCATAGCACGGAAAGTGACAATATCGAGTGAGTTTGCATTTCTCTAGGCCTCGGGAGCAAGAAAATATCGGCCCTTGATTTAGGGTGGCAAAATAAAGAATTAGGTAAATTTAGTATAAGCTTAGAATGCCTTTGCTAAGTTAAATAAAGGGCATCCTAAACTTATCCTGCATTTACCTAATTCTTTTTATTCCTTGGCTTGGTTAAGTTGTTGTCTAACCATGAGGACAGCATCGTCTTCGTCCATGGATTGAAAGGAGACTGTCGAAAGACGTGGACCGACAAAAGCTCGGGACTTCTGTGGCCGAAAACACTCCTTCCTTTGGAGATTGAGACTGCACGTGTTCTTACTTATTCTTATGATTCAACTGTCACCGGCAAGGACAAGGACGATGTTCCTTCGCAGAATCGAATCTCCAATCATGCATATAATCTGGTGACTGCTCTCGCATCACTTCGACAGAGCGATAACACAGTAAATACTGGATCCCCATCCTTAATTTCATTCATTCATCTCTAAAGATTCCAGAATGAACGGCCTATCATATTCGTCTGCCACAGTCTAGGCGGACTTGTTTGTCAGGATGTAGGTCACTCGAGACAATGATCCTGCCTGACTGGAGAGCTCATTAAGAAAACAGGCACTCGTTACAGCCAAGCAACGATCTGAACAACACCTTCAAGATATAGTCAACTTTACTCGAGGTGTCATCTTCCTCGGCACACCACATCATGGATCAAGCCTCGCCAAGATCGGTGAATTGGTCTCGCGCTCCGTTGGGTTGATCAAAGAGACCAATAGTGATATTGTGCAAGTCCTTACAAGAGACTCGGAAGTCCTAGCCCGAATCCAGGATAGCTTTCAGGCTCTTCTCATGACGCGAAGCAAAGACGAGGCCACCATGATAGACATCACATGCTTCTATGAAGAGCTTCCGACCAAGAAGTTCGGAATGATCGTCCCAAAACATTCAGCCATCCTTCCAGGCTACATCTCGATCGGCATACATAAGAATCATGCAGAGATGACCAAGTTCTCCAATTCTGAAGAGCCTGGTTTTGTGGCTATTTGTGGAGAGCTCAAGCGCTGGAGGAGGAGAATCCAGCAATCACAATCCAAGCTGAAGAAGCACACTCTTGTCACATATTGTGAGTACTCAACAATCGCCGGCCCCAGAAATTCTTGGCCTTCAAGTCGAGACCGTTAGCAGTACCTGAATCAATACTAACTTCTTAGGCCTCGTTCCATACACTTTCAACCCTGATTTTGTTGGAAGATCTGAGATAATTGACCTACTGAAAAGTCAACTGGGAGATAAGGAATCTCAGTCACATGGTAGGGGTCATCAAAGGGCTGCGCTCTATGGCCTTGGTGGAGTCGGGTATGTTCAGTAATATCCATTAGCAAAGTGCCATCCACTGACTTAGAACAGAAAGACACAAATCGCGTTGTCCTATGCGTATTGGATCCAGGAAGCTTCTCAGGATACTTCAGTATTTTGGGTCCATGCCAGTAGCGTTGAAAAATTCTCTGAAAGTTACGCCAGCATTGGCAACGAGTGCAGAATCTTGGGGCACGAAGACTCAGCATTCGATGCTTTGTCCACAGTCAGAGACTGGCTGGAAAGTAAGGAAAGTGGAAATTGGCTGATGATTATTGATAACGCTGATGATATGCAACTTTTCTTTCCTCAAAACACCCCATCAAAGTTGAAGGCTAATACTGAGAGTGGCATGGGCCAGTTCATACCACAATGCCCTCATGGCAAAATCCTTATCACAACAAGGAACATGCAGGTGGGCTCACGACTCACAAAGGGCAAGTTTCCCGTAGAAGTTGGCAAGATGGATGAAAACGAGGCGACTCAGCTTCTTCGCCAGCGTTTGCAGGAAGATGATGAATCCGAAAAGGGCCTGCTTGAACTCTCATCCCGCCTAGAGTTTCTTCCTCTTGCACTCGTGCAAGCAGCTGCCTTCATCCAGGAGAACTCCATTAAAGTCAGTGATTATCTCGAGCTTTTAGATGGAAGCCAAGACGATCTTGTTGAACTTCTGAACGAAGAGTTTGAGACTGTTGGAAGAGACTCAGATACCCCTCGCGCAGTCGCCCAGACGTGGATGCTGTCCTTCCAACAGATAGAGAGACAGTATCTCTTCGCCAGTGAGCTTTTATCACTGATGTGTTTCTTCGATCGACAAAAAATACCCCTCGATTTCGTTGACTTTTACAGCAGAGAAACTCTGCCCGCAGAGTCAAACACTAAATTGCAACTTGTTAAGGCACTTGGGGTATTAAAAGCATTCTGCTTCATTCGGGCAGAGAAGGGTGGCGATCACACTATGCATCGTCTGGTTCAGTTGGTTACACGAACTTGGTTGGCTCGAAAAGGAAGAATTACTGAGTTTACGAGACACGCTTTCTCGGCAGTGTCAGACTTTTACCCCTATGCCTCATTCGACGATGCCGAATGGTGGGTGGAGGATATGGCAACTTGCACTTCGTATCTTTCCCACGCAAAGTCAGTCCTCGAGGCTCAGATAATCGAAACAGAGGGAGACAGGCTTATCAGGGCTTCTGTGCTCCATAGAGTTGGCTCGTTCTTCCGCTTTCAAGGCCGATACCGCGAAGCAGAAAGCTTGCAACGCGAAGGGCTCAGCATTCGAAGAGAATTACTCGGCGAAGAGAATATAGAAACTCTTGTCACTATCTCCGACCTTGCAGGCTCATTAGCCGATTTAAGCCGATTTGAGGAATCCGACAAATTACAAAGGGGACTTATCGAGACTTTGAAGCGCCTTTATGGCGATGACCATGAACAAACACTCGATGCCATGGCTAACTTGGCAGTCCACTTGGCTCACCAGGATAGAATAGAAGAAGCAAAGGCCCTGCAGATCCAGGTTGTCGAGTCAAAGAAGCGAATACTTGGAGAAGACCACATCAGTACTATCGAAGCGATGGATAATTTGGCAGTCAGTCTTGGAGATGAGGATGGGGCAGAAATGCAACGACGAGTCATAGAAGTAAAGATCAAGGTCTTTGGTGAAGAGAACCCCTCAACCCTCCATAGCAAGGCGAATCTGGCTATGATGCTCTACACCATGGGTGGCACTGATCTCTCGGAGGCAGAGGAATTGCAGCTAGAAGTCTTCGAGACCAGAAAAAGGGTTCTTGGCAAGGAGAATCCTGATACCCTCAGGATTATGAGCGATCTTGGAAGCACTTGGTTGTTGATCGGCCAACGCACCATTGATACCAGACACTTGTATCCCGATGTAGACATACTCGGCGATGCAAAGAACTTACTGGAGGAATGTGTTGGACTTAGAGAAAAATTGTTCGGAACAGGTCACGCTGATACAGTTGAGACCCGCCAGGTGCTAGAAGAGTGTCTAGAAGCGATCGAGGCCGCGGAACTGATTGAAGCAGAAGCAAAGGCAGGGGAAGACAGTAACCAGAAATAGCGGTTCTCTAGATTAAGGCGTTCAGAATAAGAGTCGTGATACCTCTGATACATATTATAGCGGGAAATAAACTAATGTATACTTAGAGATGTACCGTCACACAGGGCGCAATGAATATTACTTGCACAAATCATGGTCTTTGATAGAGGCGCAAACATCTAACTACTTCATTTTTCATTAAAGAGGAAAGAAAGTCCACCAGGCCTTTCGAGAATTCGGTGAACTGGAGAACCATACAATGAAACCATAATTCCTAACTCACAGATGTATATTGTTCCATAGTCGGCCAGAATGCACATGCTTGTATGCTTGTATGCTTGTATGCTTGTATGAGTTCAAGTCTAGAGGTTGGCAGAGTTTAGTTGCCTCATATTGAAGGTGACAGTAAGTGAAACCACTAGGTAGAATCTCCAGAACATTCACCGTTTGAGAACACGAGGTAATATTGAATTTGAGAGATCATCAAGCTCATTTGATTGAGGGTTTGATCTGCCTCATACTCACCGGCCCCCAAGACCACGGATCCATCAATGCTGTCATCTAACATCTTATTATACCTCTGAAACTTTTAACATCTTAAGACCTTTTACTCGATGAAAAGGGTCTGATACTATATAAAGCCATAAATCATTCCAAACCCATCTTACACCAACAATGTCCGCTTAGCTTACCAAAGTCCCTAATTAGCAACGGAATCTCACCATCCCGTCCTAACGAAAAAGCTTCATCACCGGATCATGCTGCCGAGTATAATCAAGTCTAAGCCCTATCTACTGTAGCCCGATGACATTTCAGTTCCTGGCACTAAAGCTGGGGATTCACGTAGCCGTGGGGCGGAGTACATTTGGTGAGCACGGTGGTATTTGGCGTAAACGCCACACGGCAGATGAGCCGAGCCAAAGTTTATGAAACAGTTTCGTTGATGTAACATTCTGTATTTTTTGTTTGTTTATGTTTTCGGGGCGTTTTATGCTTGATAGACGCTTCATTGGTGAGAAATTACTTTTCTTGAGAAATGCTCCTCCATCACTCCGAGTTGCTATATCTGTAACCATAACATTAATTGATCGATTCAATATATCAATGATGCAATGAGCTCAAGGTAACATCGTCTCCGCGCTACCGCAATTATCCGACCATACTCCAAAGATAGCTCTGGCCGTGTTAGCCGTTCAACTAGCTAGCTCATCCTTCTAACGGCGACATCTCGGCAAGGCCTAGATCCAGAGCTGAAGAGTAAGACCTAGCATAGCATCAAAGACACAGCGGGATTCAGCACACAGGCGTAATCTCATCACATTCGTTCCGTGAGGTTCATGTCGTCATGATAGCTTCAAGACCCTCCCCCACAGAGGTAACCTTGCCGTGAACTCAATTCTCGCTGCTGAGCCATCCTCCAGCCTCCTCCAGGTGCCGTCTCTCTTCCATTACAGCTATATATCCCTCGAGCAACTCCCCTCAACAGATTTACTTCCCTCAGTTCATACCACATTCACTGGCTTGTCCAATCTTGCAGTATAAAACATCACATTCTCTGTTTGTCTATCCGCCATAGCCAACACTCCCTTTCGTTCACATCACAACAACAGAAACAATGCGTTTCTCAACACTCTTTGCCTCTGTAGGCCTTGTCGGCTCTGCTATTGCTGGCATAGTTCCCCGATCTTACAGGGTTCCTGCTGCGAATGGTTTCCCCAACCCCGATGCTTCACAGGAGAAGCAGATCGCCATCCAGGCTGGTGGAAAGCTACCTGGTGCTCCTCTTCCTACCACTCTTGGTGATGGTTCTACCACAGCTTTCCAGCTGATTGCCTTCAACGAGCTCTTTGAGACTGCTTACTTTGCCTCTCTGCTCTACAATGTTACCAACGGTATTAAGGGATACAAGGTTGAGGGTGACAAGCTTCATGAGGCCACCCATGTCCTCAAGACTGTCCTTGCTGTAAGTACTTACCCATTATCATAATGGTGTTAGTCAACTGACCATTTGTAATAGCAAGAAGAGCAGCACGCCATCGGCGCCCTGGCCACTCTCAAGTCAGCCGGTAAATTTGCCCCTTCACCTTGCAAATACCAATTCCCCGTCGACAATCTCAAGGACGCCATTCTTCTCGCTGAGACCTTTACTGCCGTTGTCCTCGGTGCTCTCCAAGATGCCAACGTTGTCTTCGCAAGCGAGGGTCTTCCCGAGGTCGTTCGCCTCATCTCATCCGTCATCGGCCAAGAGGGTGAGCAAAACGGTTTCTACCGCATCTACCTCGGCCAAGTCCCCTCTGAGTCACCTTTCCTGACCACAGTCCCTGCTGCTTTCGCCTGGTCTGCTCTCCAGGGCTTTGTTGTTCCTGGCTCTTGCACTGAGGACATCAAGAAGATCAAGATTCCTATCTTCCCTGCTCTCCAGGTCAACGGTGGTGCCATTGCTGTTCTTGACGCTGAGGACCAGAGCCTCTCTTTCAGCGCTACTCTCAAGGAGTCTCACAAGGGCGAGGATCTCTACATCACTTACACCACTGGCCAACAGCTTCCTTACAGTGTCAAGGCCAAGAACGTCAAGTGGAATGGCAAGACTGTCAAGCTTGAGGCTGAGTTCCCCTACCACAAGCTGGTCGCTCAGGGCTTTACCCACGCTGCTCTGACTACTTCCAGCAAGATCGACACTCCTGATGACGTTCCCAACTTCACCCTTGCTGCTCCCGGTCTCATCCAAGTCAAGAACCCTCTCGATGGAGGCAAGGGAAGCCACTATGACTAAGAAAAGGCGGGATGTTTGCAATGCCACTTGGCAGTTCTGGTATCCAATAAATCGATGGGATTGGTGCTTTGGTGTTACAATGTTTACAAAGCTTATGCATTCTTCTCGGGCCTAATGATAATTAAAAATTAAATAAAGGGTGGGTTATGTTTGACCGCAAAAGTTCCAGGTCGATGTGCTGTGAGATATCCCGTCCCTCCATCTCGGATAATCGGGACGCGTGGATGACGCTTCTAATTTCCGCGTATGCCAATAATATTGGGCTGAGACAACTGAGCTGGACGCCATATTCAGCCCTGGAGATTCTGAACCTCGTAAGTTCAGCCTCATTTGAGAGATTTCAACACAGGAAAATCGAACTTGAGACGCTTTCAGCTGCGGCTGATACATTCGCCTCTAGCACCCAACTGTTCAGGAGCTCCAATCGAACGGCAGCTTCTTTCACGTGTAATCGTATAAGCATAATGACGGTCACCATCATCACCTCATCAAACGCGGGGATGAGACGTCTCTCCACATGTTTCGCTGAGAAGCTCCTCTCTCAAGCCACTGATAGTAAGACATCAAGATCAACCTCACGGAACGAGACTTCGAGACCATCAATACCCAAAAGGTAATCTTGAATCATAAAACCACTCTGCATTAGACCTGAGCCGGACTTGTACTCAATTCTGTTAACCAACCTCTGTGAACCCTTCACAGTGCTTGTTTCTCGACTCCCATATCTTCATCTGACTCATCGGGGAGGTTGTCGTTCATACGGATGAGCAGCTCCTTAAGTTTTCGCCGGTTCTTTCTCCACGTAAACAAATCTTCTTCCTGCTGATCTCGTATCGAGGGCGTGACCTGGTTCCCGTGTTCATCCTTGAGATAATCCGGTACATCCTCTGCCGTGTTCGGTAAACTCCGCTCGCCAATATTATTATTAAACCCATCACCGCAGTGCCACGATAGGGGCACTAGATGCGCCTCCTCGACGTGTTCTTTAAACGCCTCGTCCGTCTCAAACTCATATGGTTTCTCCAACCCCCCACACTCTCCCCACAGGCAGTTGATATCATCGCCGTGGACGATGTAAACGTGCCGTCGGAGAGTTTCGAGGTTATGTAGTTCAGCCTTGCAGTCTCTCCATTCACACAGAAACGGGAAGATTGGTGCATCCACTTGATAGTAGATGGTCTCTGGAGGAGGAGAAGGTTGCTTTGGCGGCCGGCCTCTTCGTTTTGGAAAGCCATTGGGATGAGGCCGCGGCTTAGTAGCAGCTTGTCGGGCCTGCCGAGCTCCAGCTGCTGTAGGCGGACCCTTTGATTTATTCGTTGATCCTTTAGGCCTGCCTCTTCCTCGCGCTGGTGTTGTAGACGTTGCATCGCTGGAAAACCCCGTCCGTGTACCACCTGGACTCAACGTTTTCAGAGCGTTGACTGCTTTGAATAACGACTTTGGTCCTCCCCGTGGGGTAAGATCTGACGTGACCAGCGCATCAAAACCATCTGCCTCATCGATGCTGACTTCTCTGTAGGCTTCGGGATGTGCTGGTGACGTCGTGAGAACGACAGCGAGACTTGACCTACCACTTGGGGTCAAAGAACCTGGATGTTGCTTGACCGGGCTTTGGCTGTGACTTCTTGTTGGTGCATCTCTGGCTAGAGGATCTTCTGACTCTAGACTATCAGAGACGGAATCAAAGCGATTGAAATGTGATGGTAAGTGGGTGTGCTGGGTCTTTTTACTTTGGTTCCCAGGGTTCATGCTGTTGAAGCTCATGCTGTACATACAGCTTAACACGCTTTGACGCGGCTTGGCGCGATGAGTTTAGCGTGTATAATGCGGGTTGTGTAACTTATTTGAGAAGGAAAGGAGCTTATGAGATAAAGTGATGAACGGAAGGCCTTAATGTGTAAAATGTGCCACTTTTGGAATTAGATCAATGTGTTATTGCTCTTAAGGGACGCTGAAGACAGGAAGCAGAGATTCGCCAGAAGATCCCTGGGGGAGGCCGATTTCATTAACTCACGTGCTCTAGCAGTACGAAGAGATAGATGTCAGTTATGAACAACGAGAAATATACTAGAGTCAACAATTCATTCAATCAAGTATATGTTTTTAGAAAGACTGCTGCTCATTTAATTACGGTAATTCTATGCTAGAGGCGGATCATTGTTTGTGCATGCGTTTGCTGTCATACATATCACGGATTAGATATCGGTTATTATCAGGAGTTCATTTCATTACAATAACTGCTATTCGTATTTATACAAGACAATCATAACCAGCAAAACTCCAATCGTGCCATCATCAATCTCATCCATTTACCAATCGCCTTTCCAACCATCGCCTCTTAAAAACAAAGGAAATTTTAATGCACTAAATCTCAGTCTCGACATCAGGCTTTCGGCCATCCAGGGCTCCAAGCTTAGCCACCTTTCGGACTGCAAACTTGGCTTCGTCCTTGGCAAACTGCATGTTGCGCATGGGTCGCCATTGCATGAGACCTCGATGTTTGCGATGCATATCGCGACTGTCGGATCGGTATGACTTGATCTTCTTGATCGGGTTCTTGCTGTTGGAGCTAGCCTGGGAACTGTTGGTAGCGCTCGTTGCGTTGGTACCTGTTGTGTCAACAGAAGGGCGCCCATTCTCAGAGGCATCTGTGGGCTCAGTGTCGGCATCTTGAATACCAAGATCAGGATCGGAGTCATCTTCATCAAAGTCGTCGTATTCCTCGCTGGACTCGCTGTTGCTCTTCTTGCACATCAACGCAGAAGGATCTTCACCAAAGGCACCGCTCCAATCGGTCCCGTCCTTGGCAAGCCACTTCTGCTTCTGCTTCTCGTCGGCTTGGGCGAGGACATCGCGGCCGTGAGTGAGAGACTCTTCGTGAAGTTTCTGGATCACATGGGGAACCTCAGTCTCGACATCCTGCTTACGCACGCCCTCTGCGTAGCAGGCTTCCCAAGCCTCGATTGTCTCACGGTCATCGTTTGTACTGGCGAACTTGATGTGATCGGAATCTGTTCCAGCAGAAAATCGAGCTCGGAAGCGGACTCGCCCGACCTCCTCCATCTCAATATCGGGAACTGACTTGTAATTTGCTTCGGTAATGTAGTTCTGGGAAAGTCGCATGCTATGGTTGCACTTCCAAACAGGGATGTCAAAGTCAGTCTCTTCACCATCAACAAGCTCCAGGAGCCACAGAACGGCGTAGGCATCCGGGTTTCGCTTTCCACTAGGGTAGAATTCCATGAAGACGGGTGAGCGGTAGCGATGTCGAACGGGTAGGCGAACACGTTCATTACCGTCGGCACCGCTGATGTTGAAGGACATGCCATCGGCCTCACGAGTGGATGAGCTCTTTCCAACGCTAGCAGACGAGCCTCCAGTACGGAAGCGAATCTTGGCGTGGTTTGAAGGAGCGTAGCCAGTGGTGGTGATGGAGTCAGACACAAACTCAAAGGTACCAATATCCCAACCCAACTGAGGAGGCGGAAGCCGGAGCTCAACAGAACGGAACAACAGGGAGATACGGATGCGGCCAAAGCCGATGCCTCCGTCGAGAGGGTACCACCTGGTAGACTCGCTGCTGGTTTGAAGGATATCAGTGACCTTGAGAGGAACAACACCAATGAGAGGGTCGTGCTGGCGGTTGCGGGAGTCACGGACTGCAACGGTAACGATAGCAGAACGCCAATCTCGAATGAACTTTTCCGTTCCGGCGTTGAAGATGGGTTGAGAGGAAACAACCTTTGTTCGGGTCTTGTAAACAAGATCGTCGTTGAGAAGAATAGTGCAGTAAGAGCTAGGGAGAGACTTTGCCTGCTCTTCCTTGACTTCACCGGCTTCGGGACGAGCTGGCTCATACTCTCTACCCTTTCTCTTTCCATTGGAACCCTTGATGTTTTCCAGTTCTAGGCCAACAATCTGGTGGACGACGATGCTGAGAATACCAGAAGGCCACAATGGGTCAGGAGGGGTGTGGATGACGGCATCTTCCTCCTTGGTATCGATCGCGCCCTTGTTCTCTTGAAGCTCAGGCTTGTCCGCGAGCGCCTTGGGGAGATTGAGGTCCCGACCATCGGTTCGAAGGGCCTTTCGGAATTGTGTCTTGCCAAAGAAGCCGACTTCCCAGTGGAGCTCTCCGGGCATTTCGCTGTCTGCCTTGACACCTCGAAGCTTGGAAACCTGAGGGAACATTTTACCAGGGTGCTGGATAAGCTTCTGAATGCTGAGCTCGACCTTGCCAACGACATCATCAGCAGAAGATCGATCACTGTCCCAAAGCTCAACCGAAAGCTGCTCGTCAGCCTTGAGTAGATCAGCAGTAACCAAAAGGCCAGCGCTCTCCTCAAAAACGGGGTTAAGATCGTCCTGGATAACACGAGTACAGAATTGGGGCTTGGAGAACTTGCTCCAGCTGATGGTGATGTAGGGATCGGAACCACCGCCCTTGCTTCCGCGTTGATCCTGCTTGCTGAGACCGGTAGCCTTGTGAATGCGAACAAACATGACACCAAGAGCCAGTGTCTCCTTTTTGATGTCGTCACCCTGGAGCATCTTGCTAAGATCAAGGGACAGACTCTTGGGGGCCACGTACATCGACGCGGCAGCACCAATGGCCCAGTTGACAAAGTTGGAGATGAGAGGCAGGTTGAGAATATTGACGCCCTTTTCGATCATAGGGGTACATCCAGCCTGGACCTTAGGAATGCCCATAAGCGTGAAAGTGAGAGTCTTGAGGAAAGGAGGGTCAGGGGTTAATTGGAGTCGAATTCGAGCGGTCGCAACAAGGCCTTGAAGTTCGACCCAAATGGGCAAAGGAACACCAAATAGGCCCTTGATTCCGAGGTAGAAAATAAGCTGCATACCCATGTTGCGCGCTTTGGACGCGATGTCCGCGCCGGAGGGCTTCGCATGATAGGCGATAGCAACCTCGAGGTTGTAGAATGAGCCAGCTTGCTCATTAGCCGCGAGTTCTTCAGGGTCGGTGGTCTTCTCGTTCTGGCGATGCTGCTCATCCTTGATGTCTTGGACGTGGGAGTCGGGAAGAGCACGCATGTTGAGAATGCGGATAGGGTTGTTGCCCTGGGAAATATCTGCAACGCGAACGTTCTCAATAACACCAGGAACCGAGGCCGCCATAACATCCTCGAGACTGTTGCAGTTAGTACAAGTCATGCCACTGGAAGTATTTACTTACGTATCAGCAACACCAGCAAACATCTCAGGATTAATCAATCCCCACATGATTCCGAGCATGGTGTTCATCCATTCAACGGACTCAGGAATCAAGTTTGCGGTGGCAGTCTCACCACGTTCTTGCTCGCTCGACCATTCGAGATCTCTGCCTTGACGAATCAAGTCTTTCGTCCAGAGAAAAACGCCAGAACCTACGCAGAAACCCAAGGGAATAAGACCAAGAAGGCGACCACCAAACATCTTTCCAATAAAGACGATGGCGGCGAAAATACCGATACACAAAACATTGCTGCGCTGCTCGAGAATCTCGAACATGGGTTCGTAGCTGACTGAGGGAGTCTTGTAGAACACTACTGATGTCTTCTCACTTCGAATGGGGACATCTGATGTTGCACCCTCTTGGACGGGATCAGGAGGTGCCGTGACATCTTGGGCGTGACGGTACTCTTCACCAGATTGCTTGGATGAGGTTGCGATAGTGGCAGGCTTTCCTAGGTTCTCGTTGGGAACTGATAGCTGAAACTTTTAGTCGTCGTTTTTCTTGACAACATATTAGTACCTACCTGGGGGTTTTCAACAGCCTCCTTGTAATCAATGTCGGCATCTCGAATGCCAACATCCTTTCCTGTCACAGGATCACGCACGGTGCGGATGTCCTTTTGTTTTCGAAGTGCTTCAGCTCTATCATTTTTGTGATCCTTTGTCTCTCCGTGGATCTTGTTCTGCTTCAGTTGCTCGTCAATCTCAGCATCGCGGGCCTTCTTGTTCTGATCCAATTGGTCCATGAACTGGCGAACATTAGGCACACGGTTCTGGGCGCTGTAATGCTGCCCAGCCGAAGGGATCTGCTGCTGCTCAAACTGCGACATGATGGCGAATATCAAGGCAGACAGAGAATTCAGCTGGTGGTTGAGCTCCCCAACTCAGGTATAATGGTGAAGAGAGAAGGAGGAGAAGAAGAAGAAGAAGAAGAAGAAGAGGAGAACAGGGAGAGAAGCGGAATATTGATATGACACCAGAATTGAATTAGCGTCACACAAATAACACTACTTGGCCCATTGCGATTGATTCATCGCTTTGGGATGGTTGCTTAACGCAATTAACCAAGGAAAGCAATCAAGTGCAAGTCATGATTGAGGTCGATGACGTCGATTATCCGTAAGTACGTAGCTCATGTACAGGGAGCTGTGGCCCCGGGACGATCAGTTTTAGCGGGCAAAAGAGCCGCGTTAAGGCAAGTTACAGGGGAGAGCTCCCCGCACTCGTGGCCGGGTGTTTAATTCCAGAGCGCCACTAACGTGAATGACGTCGATGGTCTTATCAGCAGTATCTACCTAGTAAGAGACTGTGATGCCGTTCGTTCAGTGGCAATTGAAAGATAATTATAGGCACAATATCGTGATAACTCATCAGATCATCTTGATTCATGCATACCAAGACTGCTGATCGCTGATCAAAATACATACAAGAGTTCAGCCAGACAGGGAATTCCCAAGCATCAACATCCATGGATGGCATGATCGTCCCCAACCCCAACCCCACCACCAAAAGCTTGCGTAAATGGCTTGGCCAAGCTTGGGACCCAAACAAGACTTCAGCTGATCTCGATCTTTCAATTGGCGCAAGCTCTCTTTCTGCCTCTGAAACCGCTTCCCACCACCAACGCCAACTCCAACTGACAGTTTCTCTAATTAAGAACTAGAAGCAGGGGCTTGGCCTGCCTTTGGGTCAATCTCCTTACCCGATAAGTCAACTGCTGGTTCAGCGGTATGTAAGCCATCGAGCCTCATGTATTGAAGTGAGTCGAGATCGATATTGTTGAACTGCCGTACCTACATACAACATTTCAGTAAGACCGAGCTTTCTAGGCTACTGGTTCATGCTACCCACACTGATGCCATAGCGAGGAGCCTCAGGCCATACCCTCGCAAAGTCGATACCAATGCTGGCACCGCATTTGGGGCAGAACATGTGATCGCGAGTTTTTGTGTTGAATTGATATCGTGAGACACGCTTGTCTGAGTCGTTGTGCCATGTCACTTTCTCATATGCTGGGTCTAGTGACCCGGGTCAACATTGTCCGAACATAGACCTTCAATCATTCATACAAACAAGAAGGTAACCTCCTCGACGGCAAATAGAACAATTGCAGTTTATGACCTCATGATTGGGCAGAGGAGGAGAGAGTGCTACTGAGAGGCCGATATATCCACAATGACAGCCTGCCTCGTAGGTGACCTCAGGTCCGCCAGCATTGGCGAGCTTTTCGAGAAATGCAGCAAACATGGTGCAGTCGTTTCTATCGTGCGTAAATCTGAGTAATATCAAAGAAGAGCTCGTAGGCGAGGCTCCAGGTATTTAAGAACGAATTGACCATAAGCAATTCACAATTCGGATGAATTTCGCGTTTTAGCGCTTGCTTCAAAGTGGTATGATTAGATCTCTAGTTGCCTATTTTGGACTCCGATCATCCTGGAGTTCCACCGACTGGGCACGAACGATCCTACCACCAGCATCGGAATCCCGTGTCTACATCATCACTGACCGCTCTGTAAGTCTGTAGATACGTCAAAGCGCTGAGTGGTGTCTTTGGTTAAAAAGAGATTGTGATTAAAGCTTGAAACTATCGCAAATCTAGAGTAATATTAGCACCGAAGATGGAGATCACAAGGATTACCAAGGGTTCCCTACAACTCCATATTTACCTACAGTTTTAAGGAATCATTAGGGAGGGTAGATTCTGGGATATGGTAGCAAGGGGTTTTGACACTCTAATTTCCATTGCTAACTATTTGCCCTTGGATAATTTCGGCCCTTCCTCGATAATACTGATCAATAAGCTAGGAAGACCTTTCACAGGCTGCTCTTCTTTCTTTAACACCTCCCTGCTCACCTCCAGATAATGGCCCTTGAAAGCACCCCAGAGCTCCTGATCAGAGGCATCCGTAGACCCAGGTCGAGGATAATATGGATCGTTTCGCCAAAAACACTCAGCAGCTGTTGCGACACCGTTTCTATCCATTGTAATAGGATTGCAGCAGTCAAAGTCTATAATCCACATTGAGTGAGGCCCAAAGGTAGTTATATCGAATGGGCTATATGGGTGTGAGTGTGAAGTAGAGCGTGACCGAGCAAGAACGAATTCGACGTCGTTGGCATCAATGCGTGCACCCCAATGAAGAAATGCGAGGCCTTCAGCCATGACCTTCGCGTAGCTTTGTACGTCGAGGTCAAGCTCTATCATCCGATCAAGATGAAGTGGGAAGTTTCTTAGACTAAAGAAAGTGCTGCGGTTTGTATCACCCCAATCCTTCTTTCTGCGACCAAGATACGGGCGGATGAGGCAGTGCTCGTTCCTTTTGTCGTTGATTATAGCATCCTGGTCACTTCCTCCTCTTGCGAACTTGGAGACCAGCAGTCTTCTAACGTCTTCTGAGAGTGGCTGAACCTTTTCGCTGAGCAATGCGTTACAAGGTTTTGAGCCTGGCGGAAGTCGGGGGAGGACCAGAGACCAGTCCTCGTCTTGTTTGTGGAGAAATCCACGGCAAAGAGGTATTCGAAAGTTTCTGGCGTATTGTGGATTCAGCTGAAGTGATTGAACAACAAGTTGATGTATGAAGTGTTCGTTTGTAATGGATCTTTGCGGATCTCCATCTTCTCTTTTGATGCAGGAGGGGGTGCCTTTGTCTTTTGACGAGTCTGCATCAGCCCAGACACTTCCACAACAGCCTGTACCAATACGTAAGAGCTTTTCTGGAGATGATTGAGTAGTGAGGTCGTGGCTAACTCCTTTTGCCATGTCTGAGACGGTGTGAATAATGCCCTGGAAAAGAAACCGTGATGTTGTGTGATCGTGGAGGTTGCAAGTTGAATATGAATGAGGGTGGCGGGAAGCACGAGTCTATGCTTGCGTAAGTCATAGAGTTTAGCTTCACCACCAACACCACACACTCATCTCAACCGTTGCTACTCACTTGAACATACTCTCATCCAGATTTAGAAAAGTTTCGATGTATCTATTCAGAAGAGCATGGTACTCATCCTACTGTTGAAAGCAGATATCAACCAATCTTATCAGGGCTTCATACACTGGACACAACGCCACCCAACGCCTCACCAAGGAGAGCATTCTAAGCCCATGCAATAATGAAATCTTCATCGTTCTAATATGTCGTGCATAAAATGTGTACACGATGAAGTGTTACGCCTGGATATTCCTCGATTTCATAGCGAACGGTGTGTTTCTATGCAGTTCCTATCGGCGCAGAGTGTAAACCAAGTAAATAGCAGATAAACAACAATAAGTCCCCTATGTAATTCTCTCTTGAGTATCGGAGAAGCTCCTAGTTTCCGAAAACCGCCAAGGCATGCTCCGCCATCCACTCTATACCTTCAGCTCTCCAATCATCAACTTCAACATGCGTTCCATTGATGTTGAAGACCACGCCCTTACCATTAGGGCCATTGGACAGCTCATAGATAGGCCACTTGTTACCATTGAATAGTTCCGGCCCTGAATCTCCATTGGGATCAAGACCGTTAATGAAGTTGATCCAGGCAGTGCTGATTGTCTTGGACATAGCTTTAGCATCCGATGGGTATGTTCCATTTCCTCCAAACGGATTAGGATCATACCCATCACCGTTGAAGTTACGAAACACAAAAGCGACCTGAAAGGGTTAGCTATTTTGTCACTGATATAGATCTCGGTCGTACTTCTTGGAAATGTCCCACTCCACCCTGCGGCCGGTGTCCGTTAGGTCTGATATTGAAGCGATATACATAACTGGGTACGCCATGTTTTGACCAAGCCTTGTTAGCACGGCGTCGTTGGTACTGCATGGCATAGTCTCCGGATATCGCGTTGACTCGACGATATTGAAGTCCGAGGTCCTTAGCATAGCCATCGCCTGGTTGAATAACGTGTGGCCAGGCCTCCAAGGACGGGATTCCGATGCTTTGGTCGTTGGGATAGTGCCCCAGTAGCTCATTGACGAGTTCATTTCGGGGTTTTCCAGTAGTTTTCTCAACTTCGTATGGAATCATCATGGCCTTGATCCCTGCTCTTAAATCTACATCGTTGTCAACGCCCCTAAAACCAAAAGATGTCCCTTCATCTGTATTCGCTCCTATCAGAATTGGGATCTTGAGGAACCGACCACTGGACAATTGGTTCGTGGTATAGTCCGCAAAGAATTCACCATCCAAGACGGGAGCCCACCTTTGAGCAGTGCCGGATCGCAACGCCATGTCAATCTCCTCAACGGGCGCTCTACGTAGGCAGTCTAGAGTCGAATCTGATCCGGCCAGTTTCTCGCACGATGGGACCGAGCTGACAAAATCGTCGTAAGTATTCTGTAGGGTCTCAGTCGCATTGAAGCCACCAGGGTATCGACCAAGGGGCGCACCGAAGCCAGACTCCCCAATAGCCCCCCTGAACAGGTCATCGTTTCGTCCTGATATAGTCAGAGAGATTATCTCAGGTTGAAGGGCTTGTGAACTTACCGTTATAGGCAAATACTTGAGCAGCAACACTTTCCGCGCCGGAGCTCTCTCCAAAGATGGTTACTTTTTTGGGGTCGCCTCCAAAGGATGCGATGTTCTCGTTGATCCATGTCAGTGCAAGTCTTTGATCACGAAATCCAAGATTCGTGACTCCTTCTTTCATGGCCTCTCTACCCATGGGGAACCCGAATGCTGAGAGGCGATAATTGAGACTAACACCGATGACTGGCTTCCCCAAGGTAACACTCTGCTCAACAATGAAGGAAAGGTTGTATCGCGGATCCGCAGCACCACCCATCTCTAGACCTCCTCCATGGATCCAAGCAGCGACTGGAAGTCCATCGTCATGAGGCCATGCGGGTCGCACTATATTTAGATAAAGACAATCTTCAGACTGCTCGAAGCCATCCTGGTCATATCCGTAGCCATAACAATGGACCGGATACTCATGTGCTGTTCGGATACCGTCCCATGTTGTATTGAGCCCCTGGGCTATGGAGAAACGCACTGGCGGCTGCACAGGAATTAGCCGGCCGTGGTAACGAGGGTAAATTCGAGAGATACCTGAGCAAATGGCACACCAAGGAAGTGGTCTTGGTCATACTGAGAATTATATACTCCAGAGTATGTGCCATTTCTAACCGTGACGAGAGGAACAGGTGTTGTCTGTGGTGGATGATGCAACAGGGCCCAGCCAGCGTCGATGAGAAACATGTTAGCGACGAAGCGCATCATGGCAACCAATTAGAGACTAATATGACGGGTACTTCTATTAATTAAAAGGGAGATCCACGTTCGTATAGACTAGATCTCTATTGGCGTATACAGAAATCTCCGATGATGAGAACAAGGGGATGTAAGTCGAGTTGCTGATCCAGTGGGCTCACAGAGGCCAACCGTGACTCAGTCAGTTACAGTCGGGCTCTGATCTCGTATTTTATTCAGCTTGATGACTACTTCTTGGCAGTTTTGAAGCTATATGGCTTGCTAAGCAGTAACGACAATCACAGGCGTTGGTTGAAGAATATCGATATCACAGAGAACAACATCGCCTGGCGGGAAGCTGAGAGCAACTCGCGCTTTATAGTGTCACAGGCTGCAGGTTATCGCGGACCGTTAAGTACTGCCGGAGGATTTAGCCATAGGGCCGTCTGCCCGGAGACGAATTAGAGGAATGCCAAGATACTGTGCCAATGCCCAGCATTAGCATATCGTCAGAGTTTCAAGTTTTGCTTAATTGATAGCATTTTTCTTTCATTCTACAAAGAATTTATTTCCTCATTGCAAAAAATCGCCCTTCGATTCCTTAAGAAGCATCTGATACTCAGGCTCAAACTGCATATACATCGCCTCAGGACTCCCTGTGTTGTCTTTCGTATATTGTGCCTCCTCATCACTCACGATGGACTTCTTGAGTTGAGATCCGCCAGGAGCCACAGCAGCTTCTACAAGCAATTGTGCTTGACATGCTCGCTCCAAAGCGATGAAGAACGCAGCTGCTTCACCAATGGTGCCCCCCGAGGTAAGAAGGCCGTGATTCTGCAAAATGATGTTCTTTTTAGTGGCTCCAAGAGCATCAGCAAGTCTATTGCCTTCTTCCTTGGCGAAAACGACTCCCCCGAAATTGGCATAGACTGCGAGATCGTTATAGAACATACAGCTGTCTTGGTTAATCATCTCGATGGGCTTGCCGAAGGTTGACCACGCCCGGCCGTATGGACTGTGAAGATGACAAGCAGCGTTGATGTCTGGACGGCGTTTATGAATGGCAGCGTGAATAATGAAACCAGCTGTGTTAACAGGTTTCTCTGCACCTCCGATACGATTGCCATTCTCATCAATGTGAACCATATCAGAGACAGTCAGTAATCCGAAGTGAACCCCGTATGGATTGATCCAGAAGGTTTCTGGATCAACAGGATCTACCCATGTTAGTCTGACAGCAAAGCATCGAGATGTTGCTGCAAACCTCTCAAACTAATATGGCCACTACTTCCATCAGCATACCCAAGTTTGGCAAACACACGAAATGCTGCAGCCATTTGTCCCAGCTGCCATTGTCTGGTAGCTTCTTTGGTGGAAAACTCGGGGATTTTGTGAATGCGTTTCACTTTGCCATCTTGGGCTTTTGCTGTGTTTAGAATGGATTGGCCTGTTGGGCTAGCTGTGGTGGCAGATGGCGACATTTTCACTGATTAGAAATAATAATGAGTCGAACAGTCGATCATGAGACTAATAATAGAGGCAGATTGATCTTAATTATATCTGTGCTGATGCGGGGTTGATTGCCAGTGATGCTTGATGGCGAATTGAAATGCTTCATGATTGGTGGTTGATGGATTGACGAATTGGTTATCCGACCATTGGGTTGATGTTAAAAGATTCTGACGAGATATCCCATGGATCACAACAGCCAGCAAAAATACCCAGAAATACTTCCATTTGTCTCAGACTCTTCTCGCTCAACTGTTATATTACGCCATGGACAATATCTCACAAAACAAACTTACACCAAGCTTTAGACTAACATGTTAAGAACGAAGGCACCCGCGGGATGCGAATATTTGTAAGCCAGCGGAAAATGATCGTCAACATGGTCAGATTATGCTTATCCGAGATCCACAAGGCAAAGTCTTTAGAGGGCGGTCTTTCGGTATTTCGGACTCTGAAGGTCCGTCTGTATTGTTGAGCGGACTTTCGAGCTTCAAATTATCTAATGTATTGCCAAGACGCGGATGATCATGGCGCTCCTTTAGACTTGTTGCGCCGCAAGTCCGCTTCAATATTTGTCATCTACCATGGATCTCATACTTGACTTGATGGCGATTGAATTTGTATATAAGGTACTGATGTCTGTTGAAGAGTTGAAATTATCATCATAAGTCAAACTTCAGGTTCACAGACTCCAGCTTACAACTCCACCAACTCTCCGCCAGTATGTCTCGTCACATCACCGTCATCCCTGCCTCAACCAAGGCTGGTCGAGAGACCATCCGTACTCTTCTAGAGTCTGAGAGCAAACCGACTATTCGAGCCGTCTATCGAGACACTTCCAAAGCGCCTCCTGAGTTTCTGAAATATTCGAATTTTGAAGCTGTCAAGGGCGACATTGGAGACGGTGGCAGCCTTGATTTTACAGGCTCAAACACAGTCTTTTACATCCCACCTCCTACCTACGATGGGACTGACACCGGTGATTGGGCAACCCGAGCTGGTGCGAATGTAAAGAAAGCTCTCCAGAAGGCAAATATCCAGAGGCTTTTGATTCTTTCTGCTATCGGAGCTCATAATTCAAGTGGCATTGTATGTCTTCCATTCATTTTGAAAAATTTCAGCAGGAAACTAACAACAATTCTTCGCAGGGAGTCCTCAGAGTAAACTACATTTCTGACGAACTTCTCAAGGACTCTGTTCCAGAAGTCTCGATAGTCAGGCCTACCTACTTCCACGAGGACTGGGCCCATCTCCTCGATGCCGCAAAGGAGGAAAACCCAATTATCTACTCCTGGATCACTCCTATTGACTACAAAATTCCCTTGGTATGTTAAGCATTCGATACCTGCAAGGGCCATGAAGAAAACCATACTAACTTATACTCCAAGGTTGGTCTCAAGGACGTAGCCGAAAACTGCGCCGACGCCCTCTTAGCCGAGACAGCCAAGCCCAGCCCTCACTATTTCAACGTTTTTGGCCCAAGGGCTTACGGCTCTCTTGATCTGAAGGAGGCAGTCGAAGAGATCACAGGCAAGAAATATGAGTTGAAGCTTGTTGAGAAGGACCAGCTGCTCGACTACTGGAAGCAAATTGTTCCTGAATTTTATGCTGAGGAGTTCAAGGAGATGACGACCTGCGGCTTGGCGGACGGCATTATTGCAAAGAACTTTGTGTATGATGAGAACACCGTGAGGGGAAATGTGGAATTGGTTGATGCTCTGCGCAGCTTGTATAAGAAATAGGGGACACCCCTGAAGAGGAGACGAGCAAAGACCACTGTAGCTTCATAGCTTCAAAACAACTATCATCTTAGAGCATATGTTTATAAATTGTGCTTACAACCAATTTCTCACGAAGCAAGATTCAAACCCTTCACAAGATGGATCCTGCCTCTATAAGTTGACATACTCGTTGCTCATAAATGCTGCGAGCTTTTAAGGATAAGTTTAAAAATAAGGCTAAAGTTACTCTGTTTCAATTCAACTCTCGAGAACTCTGAAATATTACTTTTGATATTAATAGACAGGCTGGATTTCCAAATGCTTTCTTGTTCCTTCTTAGAAAATTTTAAAGAACGGCCGCAGCCATATGAATGAGCCCAATAATCACAGCTACAGCCAATATCCTCGACATAGACATCCCGTTTATCGCCCCCTTACTTTGCGGATTCAGATCCTTTGCACACTGTTTTATACAAGCATATGCCTTAGTTCCAATCGGCCCATCCTCCTCATCCTTTGTAGTATAGTAGGTCTCTTGGCAAGTTCTGGCACATCCAAAAGCCCAACAAGAAACTTCGTCTGCGTCAATATGGCTCCTCCCGTCCAACTCCTTCTGACTCCAAGTTGCATTCGCTCCAACAAGGGTAGTCCTACTGCTATAAGAAAAGCCCATACTTCTTGGGGCGCCTTTCTTTACAAAAGCAGTTGAGATGCGGATTCGTGTTTGGTTGGGTGCTGCGTCTGCAGGAATGGTGATGTTGACTTGTGTCACGTCTATGTCTACTTCTTTTGCGAGCCAACATACGGGCCCCGTGCCCCATCCTGGTGGTGTCAACGCGAGATAGACTCGGTAAGCATTTGCTCTCTGGCGGACTTCTGAGTCTGGTCCGATTCTTTGCTCGATTTTGAGATCGTAGAGTTTGTCTGCTTCAAAGGGGTAAGGGAGGCTGATTGCAGGTGTACCGTGAACAGTTGGGAGTGCCGCCAAAAGAGTGAAGGCGATCACTCCTACAAGGAATGATATTAACTCCATCACAAACTTTAAAGACAGTGGCGGCGTGAAGGAAAGCCCAGTAAGGCTGAAGGAATGATTGTGAAGAAGGGAAATAAATGAGTGAGATTCAAATTAGATCGCGCTTTGGCTGACAAAATCATCAATCAGGGGCTCCGTGTCCACCACGCCAAACCTGTCTGGGCAGTCTTGTCATCCTTCAAAACTATAACCGATATGAGACGTCTTAATGGGATCATGAGATAAGACACAATCAAATACTGACGACTTTTCACAAAAGTTCTTTTGCCTATAATATCCAAGGTCAGAATCGTGATGTTTTGGTATATTTGTACTTATCAGGTTGCCATTCGTGTACCAACTTTCAGACGCAAATAATCACCATGTGAAAGCAAAGAACTTATGGAATCAAAACTGGTGAACAGAGATCACCATAATCACTTCAAGTCTAGGCGCAGATGAAGCATTCAATGGACAATGGGAGAAACGATGGCAAGTAAAATCAGAATCTTAAGCCAGTCGGGCTGATGCCTGGCCTCCCTCTCGAAATATTTCAACTGTTCTCTGTAAGATCAAGTTTACTTCGTTACAGTCTCCAACATCAAGGCTTTCTTCAGAGCATTATCGATAACAAAAGGCTTACGGGAGAGCCAGGTGCCAGATCATGTCTGGGAAGAACATCTTATGCGTCTCGGATACACACTCTACGTTATTCGGCGAACCTCTCATCCCCTCAAGACCTGTTATATGCGCATAACTCAAGCTATCGATGCCATCAGACATGGAGTCAAGCCCGAAGCAAGCCTCATGAAATTGAGAGACAAACTTGGGGACAGATACGAGTTTGAATTCGACCTTAATGACAATGCGGTGGCACCACTCATACTTCGGTCTCTGCCCGACTTCACAGAAGACGAACGTGACATCTTTACGCTGGACGTCAATGAGCTACGTCTCATATTCACAAAGGTAGAGGGTTTTCCGCCATGTGCAATGATCTGTGGTCCTGTTCTCCTGGGCAGGGAATATAGTCCAGAAGACGTACGTGCACCTTCAGTTCTTGTTTACAGCCTAGACGACTGGTCTCTGCTGGCTAAGTTTACAAACACCCATCTCGGAAATAATGAGTCGTATCCCTATCTGAGACACTGTCGAGTCTATAAGCATTTCATCCTAACTGTCCATGTTATGTACCATAAGGCTGCCCACGGTGTGTTTCGGACTTGGCTCGATATCTGGGACATTAGGAACGAAGCTCGGAGAAATACTGTTTCCTAGAGAAGGATTTGTGTGTGATGGGTTCCACTCTCATGACGGAAATCACTATGTGACAATATACGGCAGCCCCTGGGCTGAAGATGGGCCGCAAACCGTCCAGACATGGGACCTAGAACGGATGGAGCTGATTTACAAATATACCATCCCTCAAGAAGACATGGATAAAGGTCATTGCTGTGTAGCAAATGGCGGCATTGTGTATTTCTGAGAAAAAGAGGAGCAACCTTTTAAATACTGGACCGTTGATGGCAGGCCTGTTTCTAGGAAAGTGGCAGAAATGAAATGGGATTCATTCTCTTGTTGCCCAGGTATATTCTCAGATGGCAGTAGGGTTTTATCGACCAAGTGGCTTACACTGTACCCGAACAAGAGAGATGTTGTGAAGCGCTACAATCTCAAGAGTGAGGGTGAGTACTATCTTGAAACGGGCGTGCTTTTTGATCGATTCTTCTTCAGCATCTCTTGGCGTGGGAAATCGAAATCTGTCTCATTGGTCGTGGATTCCAAGACGGGAGAGAAGTTGGCGTGGAGTCGTCTTTGTGTGAGAGGGACGGATTTGAGCTGGTTCATTGACATTTAGGGACGCCTGATTTTAGTCTGGACCAGACCTCAATGCGTGGAAACTATAGATTTTCGTGGGCTTCTGAAATGAAGAAGTGAAGAAGAGACAGCCAGAGATATTCATGTCTGGGAAGATGGGGTTACCAGAGTAGGACGACCATCAACATGCATATTTTTCATAATGTTTCGTAGCATGGGCAAAGGAGAGTCCAATCAATATGAGCGTGACTTAGGCATAATCCTCAAGGAAAGTATTGGCTTTCTTACCTCTCCGACGTACTGAAGTAATGGTTGATAGTTGACTTCCCAAATAATGCAGCTTTCGGAGACAGAATAAAACACTCGTACCCGAGTTTCCATACAAGACCGAGACCTTGAAGGCCATTTGCTCCGTACTTGACGTTGATTGACCATTGACTTAGACAGGCCAGGGTCGGAGTTTTGCTTCAATCCCCATGTCCGATAATCCAACCTCCAAATCATTGGATGTCAGCACTAACTACCACTGTGAAACTAAAAACAATTTATTATGGGCGATAAGAAAGATGTCACCTATTTTTATCAGTTTTCCTATCTAACCGTCTCTCAGGGTGCCAGAGCCCTTGAGACCGTAGCGGCCAAAACGAACCAGCCAGTGAACCTACTAGATCCATACTCAAATTACCATAGCCTTGGCCAAGTATTTTATTAGTCGGGAAATATTAACGAAGTCCCCTCATAAACAGAAATGTCATTCGAGCTGAAGCGCTAAGAGCATAGCCCCAGCCCATCAAAGCGTGGCACTAAGCCCTGTCATCATCTTACTGCTGGTTAAGGAAAACGGCGTTTGCGGGAGTTTACCACTAAAGTGCAACGTTGTTTCGGCTAGAAACTGCGTGATAGGCTGGCTGTCACCTTAGTCGCAGTACAATTCGTAGGTTGGTTAGCAAACCCAGTTGATGAGGCGTCCCAGAGGCTGAACTTAGGGGCCGGTTTGACCGTCGGAGTGTATTCTAAACGCTGAATCTCCGTTTGGGAGCTTGAATTAGTAGGTGTTGTGTTAAAGTTAGACCAAGCCTCTATGATGAAGCGGCTCTTAAAGTTGGACTATTTAAATGCCAAGACACCCATCAACTTGAAGGTTTTCAACAGACAGACAGGAACTCGAACAATACATTCACGCACTATTAACTCTATACACGCTGAACAATGGGAAACCGCAAGATTGCAATCATCGGTGCAGGCCCAGCTGGTAACGAAAGCTCTTCATCCAACTACCCAATAACACCCACTCACATACTCTAGGTTGTTTACTAGCAAGACTCCTACATCTCGCAGGCACAGAAGTCACAGTCTTCGAAGGGGAAGCCCATCCAAACTTCCGATCCCAAGGCGGTACCCTTGACCTCCACACAGCAACTGGACTTGCAGCCCTTAAAGAAGCCCAGATCTTTGACGAGTTCCTGAAGCATGCCCGCTACGACGGACAATACATGGCAATCGTTGATAAGGACCTCGAATACCACCTCGTTCGAAACGCAGACGGCAAATACAACAAGATTGAAGAACGTCCTGAAATAGACCGTTCCAAGCTCCGTGAAATATTGGCCCAGTCACTTCCCGAGGGCATGATCAAATGGGGCCACCATCTCAAGAAGATCGAAGGCCGAACACTCTTCTTCAACCATACAACAGTCGATGGCTATGATCTCATCGTCGGGGCCGATGGAGCCTGGAGTAAAGTTCGAAAGGAAATAGACCCGAGCCTAGTCCCCAAGTTCGCAGGAATCGCTATGCACGAGCTTGAAGTCACAGACGCTGAGAATAATGCTCCTGAATTAACGAAGTTGGTCAACCGTGGAAGTCTCTTTGCCAGCGCAGATGGCAACCGAACAACGATCCAACAGATGGGCGATGGTAGTCTCAACATCTACTGCGGCTATGTCACGGACAATGAAGACTGGGCGAAGCCAGAGAACTGCGGCTTCGATCCTTACAACTTGAAGGAGACAACCGAAGCATTGCTCAACACCAAGTATAAGGACTGGGACCCTCGGCTGAAGCAAGCACTGGAGTTGGCTGACGGGCGATGCGCTCCACGCTCTCTCTACATGCTTCCCATCGGTTCAAAGTGGGAGCATAAGCAGGGCCTAACTTTGGTCGGCGACGCGGCACATCTCATGACGCCCTACGCTGGCGAAGGAGTCAACCAGGCTCTCGACGATGCAATGCAACTTGCCAAAGCCATCAACGGAGCTGCCAACAAAGATGATGCAGCACTCGACAAGGCGATCAAGAGTTTCGAGAAGGACATGTTTGCTCGAATTCTTCCCATTCAGGAACTTACATGGGGATTGCTGCAAGATTGGATGTATACACCTGGAGCTCCCAAGGCGGTCATGGCCAAGTCTATGAGCAGGCATGTGAAGCATCGACTTCCATTGGTGCTCCAGCCTTTGGGTTTGGCGGCTGTGCATGGGTATTACTTTTTGAAGAACAAGAATCTCATTAGTTGAGCGCAGGTTTGAAGCTGTTGAATGTGGATGATTTCAAGGGCGAATTAATTAGTTAGAATGTTGATCGAAGTGTTGGAAACATGGATGCTGGAGCTATCGGTACTTAGTATTAGCGGATGTTAAACAGTTACTTTATTTACGTGGATTTTCGCGGGGGTGCCAGAAATGAACAGACAGCTCCAAGCTATGTGCCCTTAAACTGTACAAAATAATGGTTGAAACATCAGTAATAAAAATGAGTTTATGATGCACCTCTAATAGATTTGGGTACTCTTCTCATCATTGTCCTGAAACTTAGACCTCAGGCCAGACTTGAACTGTAGGAATACTTAGACTTTTTGAAGCCGTCGAGCTTTTCTGGAACCTCCGACTGCTAATGTACCACCTTGACACTTGGACTCGGCGAGAACCCCATGTGACCAGGGATGCTGATCAGCCATCATAAGGACCCCAGGTCCACGCCTCTCACTTCTTCAGTTCCTCATGACCACCAGCCACAGCCTCATGGAATCGTGTTGACGCTCTTCAAACAATTAACACGGCACCTCCCAGCGCGGCAGAATGGATAGCTCTCAAGCGCCGCTGATTGCGGGCCACAGCGACGAAGAAGAGCTTGAATATGATGTTGCTCAAGGGTCTCCCGCCGAAGCCGGCAAGACGGAGGGTGGAATGCCCAGCTTGTTTGTTCTGGCCTTGACGTTTGCTGCTGGCATCAGCGGTCTGCTTTTCGGCTGTAAGATCATTCGTAGTGTTTTGGCCTCAAAATCATGCTGACAGCAGTTAGACGACACTGGCGTTGTGTCTGCAACCCTTGTCTCAATAGGCACGTCCCTCTCGAGCCGCGAATTGACCTCGATGGACAAATCGATCATTACTTCCTCCACGTCGCTATTCGCACTTATAATCTCGCCCTTCTCGTCCGTTCTCGCCGACCGACTCGGACGTAAGCACGTTATCCTCTACGCCGACATTCTGTTCATTGCTGGCGCCCTTCTTCAAGCATGGTCTTCCACGGTCCCAATCATGGTTGCCGGTCGGTGTATCATCGGTGCGGGAGTTGGCGCAGCCAGTTTCGTAGTGCCGCTCTATATAGCTGAGGTGGCTCCCGCTGCGCATCGCGGACGGTTGGTGACGTTGAACATCATGTTCATCACGCTGGGTCAGGTTATCGCATACATCATCGGTTGGGCGTTTTCGACCTATGGTCACGCGGAGACAGGATGGCGGTGGATGGTCGGTCTGGGTGCTCTGCCTGCCATTGTCCAGGGGAGCATGATTGCTTTCATGCCCGAGACGCCTCGATGGTTGGTCAAAGTCGGCAGGTCTGGGACAGCAAAGGAGGTTATTCGACGAGTCAATGGCGACACATTGCAGCACAATGCGGATGTCATTATTAAAGAGATCGAGCTAGAAGTGCGGGACGAGTACGAAGCACAACGCTTGCGCGATCTCCGAGCATCTAGCCGTTGGAAGTGGCTCGGCGGGTGGGAGCTTTTGATCAGTGAAGGGAGAAACCGAAGAGCTTTGGCTATTGCTTGTCTGCTTCAGGGCCTACAGCAACTCTGCGGCTTCGTAAGTTATCACGCTAACCACGAATACGACAAGAAGCTAACAATCTACAGAATTCACTTATGTACTTCTCCGCAACTATCTTCACAGTCATTGGGTTTCAAAGCCCAACGCTTACCTCTATGGTAGTCGCCGTTACAAACTTCCTCGGCACAGTTGCTGCGCTCGGACTTGTTGATCGCATAGGCAGAAGGAGAGTGCTCTTGTATTCGATCCCATTTATGATCGCTGGCCTGCTGCTGTCTGCGTATGGCTTCTCGTTCCTGTCGTTGGCAGCAGGAGTCAACACCACGCCCAATGAGCCGCCCGCCACATCAGGACACGAGATGGCTGCTCTTACCATCCTCGTGAGTATCATGGTCTATGTGGCAGCGTATGCGCTCGGTCTTGGAAACGTGCCATGGATGCAAAGCGAGCTGTTCCCTCTGGCTGTTCGATCGCTCGGCAGTGGCGTCGCGACATCGACAAGCTGGGCGGCCAACTTTGTCATCGGATTGACTTTCCTGCCACTGATGGATCTGTTGAGCCCATCTTGGACATTTGTGTTATATGCTTGTATCTGTGGTGTTGGATACTTTTTGGTCTGGCGCATTTATCCTGAGACGGCAGGGTTAAGTCTCGAAGAAGCGACAGCTTTGCTCGACAATGGTTGGGGCGTTCGATGATTTATCCTGGAATAGAACATAAATATTATGACATTAGAAGTTTCTGTTATTTTTTATTTATTTATTTTTTAGCATTGGCATTACACGAAAGCCTTATCTCAAGTCTTGGCCGTATGATCGAGAGCCTTCGGTGGGTAGCAAGCGGAATACCATGAACAAAATAATGCGGCTTATTTGCGGTAAACCGCGGCTCGTTGTGACCAGGAAAAGTGAAGAAAAAAGGCCATCAAAAAGCGAGGAGCGACAAGGAATCGCTTACGCCGAACATGTTACATCACCTTGCATTGTCCAAGCTTTTCCAGAAGCTCAAGGGTGGAACCACTACGGGAGACGACTCGGCCGGCTCCCTCCATTGGCTGCTAATTTGATGATATGCGCGAGGGAGCGAAGCGCATATGCAGTCTTGTTTGGTAAGATAACGGGATTTGAAAGCTGCTGAATAAAGCATGTGCATGATCGTCGTCTGTTGGACGCTGCCCCCTCAATTCTCGCATCTGACAATGTTCGGTGAAATACAGTTCATAAACTCAGGGGCATCTAAATAAACAACCTGGTCAATGCTACAAGGAATCTAGAAATACAACCATTCAAAAGTATCGGATCTCTACAAGGTAACATAGGGAAACCAGTGGGGCAGGGGCATTTTGGAACCTTTAAAGCCCAACAATGGAGCTGATTGCGAAGCAGAAGAACAAGATTGGAATTGGTATCCATCTACGGGATCTCGGCCCCGTTGGCTTGAGACACGGCCGAATGCTTGCTTACCGAGATGATCCGCAGAGAAAAGAGTCACAACACGGGTTTTCTGAATAATCAACGTGCATCAGCGAGGGGATCAGAACGGATATAGTATACTTTTATCGGATATATGACCCCTTGTTGCAGCTCGGGCCTTGTCCCGGCGCCGGTGCCGAACGTGGATGCCGAAGACAAGTGGGCCTCTTCCGAGTGAAAGAGGATACCAAGCAGAAGATTTTTCTGCATTGCCAGGGATTGATTCTGCTAGTGCTTGCGTTGGGTCGATAGTTAGTAATGGATCTCGTTTTCGTTCTGGAAGAGATTGGCACTGGGACTGGGGGACTTTGTTTACAGTGGACCTTGTCATTACTTATAGATGGCATCACCCCTTGAATCATCATCTCCCTATTCTGTTCTGTTCTGTTCTGCTGTCTCATTATTCTATCTCTCTAGATTAGATAAGTTACAGACAGTATCATACTGAAAAGTAATCGAGTCAATTCTCTCTCTCTCTCCTCTTCTGACTCGAACTTCTCAACGTCTCACCTGCATACGACCTCGGCTTGACCTTTTTCGTACAATCGTCACATTAGCGTCGCGATCCATCCATTCTCGCCTTTTCCCGCCAGCCTATAGCGTCATAGCTGCAGCTTACAGCGACAAGACGAAGACGCTATACATATATCTACGCCCGCACGTCCGTTTAGACTCGTTGATTCCAGTTTTCTCGACAATTGACTTGCTTATCTGAACTGAAGACCAAATACACAGTCAAGATGGCGGGGAATATCGTGGATCAGGAGCTGCTAGACGCTGAACGCGCTGCTTCTCCTCAGCGGTACCAACAGCGCGACAGTGCTGAAATAGAACGAGTCATCTCCGCATCGACCGTCTCGTCATCATCCTCCGAGAACTCAGCACGTCGACGAAGCCGCTCAATTGGCCAATACAACAGCATCAGCCGTATCTCAACCCAGAACGACCTCGAGCGTCATCCTACAGAGCTCAGCAGAATCCAAACAGCTCGAAGTCAACACAATGCCACCGTTGGAGGAAGTCTTCGTTCCCGCACAGCGTCGCGAGCTTCAAGAAAGCCTCTCCCTAACTTTGGCGCTGGAAAGCCATATCCTCCTCCTTTGCCAGAGCAGGAGCAGTATGTTGTTGAATTCGATGGGCCCAACGATCCTATGCATTCGCAGAATTGGCCCTTGAGGAAGAAGCTTATCACTGCTGCTGTCTTGGGGTTCACTACCATGACATCAGCTTTCACGTCGTCCATTTTCTCTGCTGCGACCATGGTTGTTGCTCATGAGTATCATGTTGGCACTGAGGTCGGTCTTTTGGGAACGACCTTTTACGTGCTTGGTTTTGCCTTTGGCCCCTCGCTCTGGGCTCCTCTGTCTGAGTTGCGCGGTCGTCGTCTTCCGATTCTCATCTCCATCTTCGGTTTCTCTGTCTTCTCCATTGGCTGCGCAACTGGCAAGGATATCCAGACTATTCTACTGTGCCGATTCTTCAGTGGTTTCTTTGGTGCTTGTCCTCTGGCTGTCGTCGCTGCTGTCTTTTCCGATATGTTTGACAACCGTACTCGAGGTACTGCCATTACTCTCTTCTCCATGTCCGTCTTTACTGGTCCTCTTCTGGCCCCCTTCATTGGTGGTTTCATTGTCGAGTCTCACCTTGGATGGCGCTGGACTGAGTATCTCGCTTCTATCATGGGTTTCGCTGCTCTCATTCTCGATATCATCTTCTTGGAGGAGACCTACCCGCCTGTCATTCTCATCGCCAAGGCGGCTGATCTCCGACGTCGCACTAAGAACTGGGGTATCCATGCTAAGCAAGAGGAAATCGAAGTTGATTTCAAGGAGCTCGTCCAGAAGAACTTTTCTCGACCTCTGCGTCTGCTCTTTACCGAGCCCATCATTCTTCTTCTCTCCATCTACATGAGCTTCATCTATGGACTCCTCTATCTTTTCCTTACTGCCTACCCTCTCGTCTTTGTTGGCGTTCACGGCTTCAGCTCTGGTCAATCCGGTCTTTGCTTCTTCGGTATGATTGTTGGTCAGCTCATCGCTGGTGCTACAGTTATTGCTCAGCAGCCTTGGTACATCCGCAAGCTTGCTGCCAACAACGGCATTCCTATTCCCGAATGGCGTCTGCCTAATGTCATGGCTGGTGGAATTTCCTTTACCATCGGTATCTTCTGGTTTGGATGGTAAGTTGCTCGCAAACTCGGCATTTGACGAAATACTAACGTTACCTAGGACTGGATACACCAAGGACATTCACTGGATCGTTCCCACTCTCAGCGGTCTCTTCACTGGTTTCGGTCTCATGTCCATCTTCCTCCAGGCTCTCAACTACCTCGTCGATGCCTACCTCATGTTCGCCGCCTCTGCCATTGCCGGTAACACATTCCTCCGATCTCTCTGCGGTGCTGGTTTCCCTCTGTTTGCTCGTCAAATGTTTAACGGTATGGGCATCCAATATGCTGCCACCCTTCTTGGCTGTGTCGCCGCTGTGCTTGCACCCATCCCCTTCATCTTCTACCGTTACGGTGCCAAGATTCGCCAGAGAAGCAAGTATGCTCCCACCGCTCCTGGTGCCCCTGCCTCTGGCTCTTCTGCAGAGGAAGACGAGAAGGAGAATGATAACGATACCGCCTTGGCTGCTGTCATCGCTCGTCGCGACAGTGTGGCCAGCGGGGCCAACAAGGAGAGCGCTTAAGTCTCATCGCCATTTTCACATATCTTTGCGTGTTTAATAACTAACAACGTCTGATGGAGTCTTCGGGTCACGCTTGGGAAAAGGGCGTCTCATGACTTGGGCTTCTTGGATGATGATGGTGTAGCAGGTTTGCAAAAATGTCGTTTTGGATAGATACCACTAGGAAATTGTTCAGAATATACTATGATATGAGATGGTCACGCAAACATCTCTTCATGTAATACCCTAATTAATACAATTATGTCATTTAAAGAACAATGCCTACAAGTGTTGTTGTAATCTGCTGCACTGTTTACTTTGAAGATTGAGTTTGTAACGAAGTGTGAGGCATGACTCAAGTCAAAACAAGCACACTCGGACTAGTTCGGTATAACTAACTCGGGGCAGCTTTTAAAATGGTTTAAGAATTTGAGATGAACATGGTAAACTCTGGCCAGAATTTAAAACACCACTTCGAGAGCAGTCTCAAGGAATGGTACTATTCAGTTTAGGCCTTGCAGTTCAGACGGAAGTGCACATATAACCACAGAACGCATGCAGAACATATCAAACACTATCAATTTGATTACAGAGCTCAGCTCCATCCGAGTCATATCGACTGTCCTCAGTCCAACTGGTGGGTGGCTGTTCCGTGTCTATATAGAATATACCGAGTTAGATATCATTTAGTCATATCGTTCCAGACAGCAGTGAATATACAAAAGACAAACACAAGGGAATTTCAACAGTATGTCCAAGCATGGGGTATCCGCAAGAATCCAAAAAATAGAAACATCAGGTCATAAAAATCGTTGCATTGCATCAACGCAACCACCACCGCTTTTATCCCAATCCAGGGCTGATAACGCACTCACCCACCCACATCAGTTGGTGACGAGCCCGACCGTTGTCTGATCCTCCATTACCCAAGGCAAGTCTCGGTTCCCAACGTTGATGCAGGTGAGATAAGTGACACTATCCGGGGTGCGTGAGGTACCGCCCATATCGAGTTCGAGATTGCTGCCCATGAGGGGCCGTACGATCTCTCGGGCCATTGACTTAAGCTCATCCAGACGCTTCTCAAATCGCCGTAGGTTCTCCCGGCTGTAGAGCTCCGGAGTGAGCTTGAGGAAGCGCTTGCAGTCATCGTGGCCGAGGAAAGATGAGGGATTATTCGAACCGAGTTGGCGATATGCACGGCCTACAGAATTCAACGGCGGGGCTGCGGGGGGTAAGGCGGCGACGCTGCGGCCGCCGTCACGAGAGGTCGTCCTGCGTCGCTGATCTGGAGGCGGCTGCGGAGAGGTGTTGTCGGCCAACCATTGGCGGAAGAGGCTTATGGACAGCCAGTCGAGGTAGTTGTTGCTTGGGCCGACACGTTCACCACGGCTGTTGGTGAGCCCAAGACGGTACAGGCGTCCCTCGATGCGACCGACCGTATCTTCCAGTTCTTCAACCTTGTCCTCAATAATATCCAAGACAATGTCGGGCAGGGCTGCACGCAGGCTGCGTTCCCCGACCGGCCACTGCCCAACGACGTGAATCAAGGCTTCCTGAAATATCACCCTGCTGCGAGCTAGGTACCCGAGGCGCAGATATGAGATTGGGTATTTGGCGATTTGCTTCCAGAGCCGTGACTGGAACTGCAGCATGTGGTGATCAACTCGAGGTCCCACCACAGCAAGGGCGTCATATTGGTCGGCGAGGTTGAGCAAGCTCTTGCATTGGACATAGGCATCTGCGACATTGACACCATCGAGGTTGGGCGGGTAATTGTAAAAGATGCGAAAGAGGTTGTCGTAGTCGCGCAAAAGGTCCTCGTCCGCTTGCGATAGCTCTTGGGCTGGAGGTGGGTGGTTGGAGGACAGGCTGAGATTGGCGACAGAGCGGAAGAAACCACCTGAGGCTGACGAATTGGACAACGATCGCGAATGTGAGTGGGAGTGCTTGGAGCGACTCTGAGAGCGTGAGTCTCTTGCACTGACTGCAGGTGGAGCTGATGCAGGACCAAACAAGGATTGTGTGGTATCTCGCGACGATTCGTCTCGTTGGACCAGCATTGGAATATCGTTTGGTCCAGATTTGGGGTCTAGCTCGTATCGCCATCTCTTCCTGGGTGGATGGATGCTTCCTCTTTGCGACACTGAGCTGACTTCGCTTGCACTGACAGAATCCGGTTCCCCGTCCTCCCCAATGCGGGAGAGCTCATTGCCAGCCGGTAGTGCGCGAGGGCGGGACCACTGGCTCGATGTGCTGGTCTCGAAGAAACCACTCGAGCGCGTGAGAGTATGGCGATGAAGGAGATATCTGTTCTGCACGGGAGCAGCATCGGGAGGCGTATCGCGCGCGCGGACTATGATTTCCACATCGCCGCTGCTAAATACTGGGAAGTCATTGTGAAGAGCGTGAGAAATCCCGCCGGTATGAGATCGATTATAGCGTTTCGATCGCGAGTCTGATTGAGAGCGACGGGAGACGACAGAGGAGGGACCGCGGCGGGAGACGGAGGAGGCGGTTGGAGGCTCCAGCGTGGACACCATGAGGGCTTTTTCGATGTTAAACGATTGCGAATGTGATAATTAAGAGCCGCGCAGGGGGTATTTGAGGCTCAGGAATGCGGCTGTGGCGGAGCGAAGGTAGATGAAGAGCTAGCGATGAGGCTGGTAATAGGTGATGAAAGATGCAAGTAAATCGTGAATCACATGGGGCGGGATGTTTTGGTTTGTTGCGGAGCGACGAGACAATATTTGGCCGAGAAACAGTCAACGCGACAGAGGGAGATAGAGGTCGAGATGAGGATAAAAGCTGAGAGGAAGCAGTAAAAATAAACAAGACGAGACAAAGCAATACGTGACTGTGTGTGTGTGTAATGGATGTACGGAGCATGCAGATATGTACAGTAAAGACAAGGATAACCTGTGATGGTGGCACGAGGACAACAAGAGGCCGCTACAGCCAGAGATTCAAGGTAATGGGCCATGATCCAAAACATGCATTTCACACTCCACTCAAACTGGCAAGGCTGTTTCTGCTATTTTCTCGTTAGGGCCCTTTTGTGCCTTGGAGGCGAATCATTTGAGACGGTGACAGGGGTTGATGAGGGTCTCTTCTCTTTAGTTAACTATTGCCCGCATGGTCTAGTGAGAGTCTTTGTCGGGACATGACGAACCTGTCACTGAGTGCTACGTTATTGGAGGCCTGTACTGGGGAGATAGGGACAGATGGACTGTGGCAGATGGATATGGCGATTGTTGTTTATTTACCTATCAAAGTTTAATTCTTGTGTCGCGTTTGGTTTCTAACTATAGGTAGCTGTGGCTGGTTTGTAGTGCACTAACGCAGTTGACCGTTGTACAGGGTGAACGACGCTGTTTCTAGAAGCTTGTGATTCTGTCGTCGATCACTGCCTTTGGCGAAACTGTTCAATTTAGATTGGTTCACGGTGCTTCTTAGCGAGGCAAGATGCCCAGAGTAATGGAGTGCTTTGGTCTTGTTACTGGGAAAACGAATTTCTTTGTCTCGACTGTCGATGCACTCTAAAGTATTCTCAGCCATGACAGAGCAGGCCTTTCCCGTTCCTAGTTTGCCTTGAAGTCGTCCAAGTTAGCTCAATATGTTCTAAACTTACCTAAGTTTCTCAGTCACCTGAGTCTATCCTAAACTTGCCAACATGCTTCGAAGCGTGAGGTTGAGGCCCTGGTTTCTGTTTCTTCCTAGTCATTCACTATCCAGCTACTATTGAGGGTATCAAGTATTTGAGGTATCTCGTAAAGTCCCCCGGGCCGTCGTGATACAACACCCGCTCGGCCCCACCAGCTCGGGCGGAATTCAAGCAATCAGACCCACTCAAACTTCAGTTGAATTCCGACATCGCCACTTTTTCCCTTCCTTCAAGCATCAGCATCAGCATCAACCTCAGCTTCGGTCCTGCTCCGCTAATTGTGCTCCAGGCTCAAGCTGGAAATATAATGGAATGACTACGGCCTTTCGCGTATTTCATCATGCCCCTCGGCCAATTCACATCAGCGAGTTCAAAGATGCCGTCGACGCGGTTTGTCGTCCACGGTTTCCAACCGCTCGCTTTGCGAGACCACAGCGTATAGGTAATTGGTTCAATGCTTTGCAGCTTTTTATGCGGCTAACTGTTCTCTAGTACTGGCTATCAGCGGAGGTGTAGACTCAATGGCACTCGCATATCTCATGACCAAAGCTGTCCGCTCATTCCGCGGCATGAAAGTCGCGGATAACCCAGTCCATGGTGTTCTAGCTCTCGTTGTCGACCACAAACTACGTGATGGAAGTGACCAAGAAGCGTCAGAGGTCGCCAAAGCGTTGCGCAAGCTTGACATCAAGGCCAGTGTTTCTGCTCTTTCTTGGAAAGCAGAGAAACGTCAAGGCCTCGACCCTCGTCAACTTCCCAATGTTGAGGGCCTTGCTCGAACTTACCGGTATCGCGCACTAGGCCGGTACTGCAGCTATCACGGTTCCACCAGTCTTTTCTTTGCGCACCACAGTGATGACCAGTATGAGACAGTTCTCATGCGATTACTTGGAGGGCATGGATACCGAGGCCTGCAAGGAATAAGGGAGGCTAATTCGATACCCGAATGCTACGATTTACACGGTGTCTACAAGAGTGGTCTTCTCGACGACCAACTCAGACCAGCCCCTGCACTCAGCTTCCGACCAGCTTTAAAAGAACTTAAACATTTACGACGCAGAATTCGTGACGAGTTGACCCTTGAAAATGCCAATCTCTTAGACGATCTCCCTCAAGATCTCGTTCAAATGTACCCAGGATCTGAAGACATCCGTGAACTTTCCGACGTTCCATTTCTGAAGCCCTTGGAAGTTGAGGATGGCGGTGTCATGATATATCGGCCTCTTTTGGAATTCAGCAAGGATAGACTGATTGCTACCTGCGAAGCGAATAAGGTTCCATGGGTAGAAGATGCGACTAACAAGGACCCTACATTAACGACACGAAACGCTGTCAGACATTTGGTTCGAAACCACACCTTACCAAAAGCCTTGCAAAAGCCTGCTATCCTCTCTCTAGCTAAGAGATCAAAAGAGAGAACCGAGCTTGAGGAAGCAGAAGCTAGCCGCTATCTTATTCGGGAGGCCGTTATCAAAGACTTCGATCCAAATGTGGGAACATTGCTGATAGAGTTTCCAAAGCTACGCACCTTCAATAAACAATCCAAAAGACGGTCTTTGCATCCCGACAACGAGCTACGCAAGGACCATCGGAGACTTGTCATGACCATCGCAGTCCGCAAACTCATCGATTTTGTTACCCCTGAGCACCACCTCCCGCCCCTTTCAAATCTCGAAAAGGTTGTCAATACTCTTGTTCCTGGTATGGCCCCCAACAATTATACGACACCCAAAGCATTCACGGCCGCTGGTGTGTATTTCGATCCGCTCGTCAGAGGAACATCCATCAAATGGCTCCTCTCTAGAGCCCCCTATACGTCAACCCAACCCCTTCCGATTGCAAAGCTGTATTTGCCTCCGTCTTATCAGTCACCCCCCCTGAACACAGAGGAAGAGTTCACGGAAGCGCCGGAGGCATTCGGTCACAAAGGCTGGGCGAGATGCAAGCTGTTCGATGGCCGTTTCTGGATACGTATTGGACGTAACAGATGGCCTATGTGGCAGGTCCACCCCTATCGTGCAGAGTATGCCAAAGCATTCCGCAAGGCGTTGCCTCCTTTACGAAAGGCTCGACTGGGGAAGTTGCTTAAGCACTACGCGCCAGGAAAGATTCGATACACACTTCCCGCTATCTACGGTGTAGAACGTAAGCGGGATCCGTATTCTCAGCATGTGACTACGACACTGACGCTTCTTGCGCTGCCGACTCTGGGAATCCGTGTGCCTGGCCTGGAGCGGTGGGTCAAGTACGATGTAAGATACAAAAAGGTTGATGTTTCACTACTTGGGCATCACCCTCGGAGGGAGGTCAGGGGCCACTTTGTCAGGCCTTGGCCGTTGTTTGAAACGGGGCGCAATCATATGTTACGTCTGATGGGTGGCAATGGGCGGCAACGATGATGTAGAAGCTTTAGGCGCAACTGATACCTTCAACTCTCACTTCCTCTTCTCCACTTCTGATGATTGTTAGCATCAACTTCAAAAGACTTACTTTAAACTTGGTCCTTGCTCCTTAGTTCCAGTAATCTTTCTCATAATTTTGAATTTAGGCATAAGAGACCCTAAATTCATCCTAAAGTTAAAAAGATCCTCTAAAATCAGCTCATGTCCGATGACAACGAGTTATTCAGTCTCGTACTTATCTCTCATTGTGTTCCGTAAGGACCGGAGGTGTAGCTGGCTTACACCTATCTGCCAAAGTCAAAACCCCTTTGCCCTCGAGTGGCTGCCCTCCAGGTTAGTCAGGAGCAGTCTAACTACCGCAACACGCGAGCCGCGACCTAAAGGGGGTTTCTTCGTACACGTGAAGGGGGCTGATCTTCGTCTTCCTCTCACAACTCTCATATGCCCCCTTGAAATGCAACGAACCGTCATCTTCAACATGAGAAGCTCGGTCTATCTCAATGAGATATGACAAGAGTGGTGTCATAATGGTTACCGTGAGTATTTACTACATTTATCTTGCTCTTCTGTCCGCAGTTGTGAGTATCCTACCGGACTCTTCCCCCTTTCCTTTCACTTTACCTCGCTATCCTTCCTCCTTTTCTCCTCTCTCTCTTACGCCCTCATATAATCTCCGTAGATTCTGGGAATGGTGCTCAAGTCATGTTTGTTCACAATTTGGGACAAGAAATTCCCGGAGGAAGGGCCCGCAGGCCGAGAGTGATTCATCCGCTCCCTCACACAACACTGGCCAGTATGAGGACGCGTGGGGGAAGGATGGATTTAGATATGATATTAATTACAGGCTGGCAGTCCATTTCATTTCCACACATGCATGCAGCTTCTTCCAGAATGGATGGACGTCCATGTAGGCCCACTTTGAATGGAAACGAGCTTTAGACTACTTCTTTTCATTGAGTACCATCTCCTCCACTTTTTTCTTGGAGTTTAATGCTTTCATGCTTCTTTTTTTTGTTCTTTTTTTTGGTGACCCTCTGGTTGCTGCCCCCCCCCCCAAAAAAAAAATCATCAAAAGTTAGTCAAAGTTTAGACTTGATGAACTTGGTGAAAACTTACAACCCGGATGTCATACAAAACCGCTGTGCCAATAGGCTCAAAAACGTAGAGCCCCTACATTGAGGGCCTAAGGCAACAGGGCTTATATTCTGTTCAACACCGGACGATGGTTCCCGGAGGGGCCACGGAGGAGCCACCGGCAACGATCATGATGTTCGAGGCTACAGCCCTCAGGGGTCTCAAATGTTAGCGCGATACAAGATCCAGATATAGGACTCTTGATTGGCTGATAAAGATACCTGTATATCTGGCTATTTATCTATACTGAAGGAAGTATTGGTCTTCAGCTTCTTAGCAGGTTGAGGTCTCAATCAAGGTTGGGCTTCCATCCGTATATATAAAGATAGGTGGCAAAGTGGCAAGATGAGGTCTGGCGCTAACATTTGAGACCCCTGAGGGATGTATTTCGCGTCACTATATTTATATGTCAGTGAATCAGAATGCACAAGAGATGAAAGAAGTGTCTCTGAGTCAAGAGAGAATAAGGAAATTGTGTTGTAGTGAATGTCTGGGTAGAGATAAGTGTGCAGAAGCAAGAATAGGGGAAACAAGTGAAGGTGATGGAGGACAAGGAGAACAGAAAAGTCATAAGGTAGATTCTCGTGAAAGGATGAGGCTGTGTAGATGATCGCTCTCCGAAAATGCAGAGATCGTGGAGAGGAGGACACATCGCGCCAGAGGGAAGAGCTCGCAGGAACATGAAGGCATGGATTTTTGCGTCGAGAGAAGGGAAGATGTCATGGAAGAGGCATAGTTGCTGGATTCTTATGAGTTGAGCACCGTGAGATCGTGAAAGACGTTCTCCAACTCCGTTGAGATTGCGTGAGGGGAGAAGGGGATGGGGCAAGCAGGAAAGGAGCGGCGACAGTGAGGTGAAGGCGAAGGAGAGGGAAAACTGCGCAAGGCAAGATGCAACAGTATGTGAAGAATGCAAGGAAAGTAACAGCGGAGTGATTCGATGAAGCTGAAGTGCAGGGCAAATGAAACATCGTGAACTCACAGTTTGATGTTGGGCTGAAGAAGAAAAGAAGAGAGAGATCGGGAGGAGAGCAAGGTTTTACCTACCTCCTCGTGATCATGTGACTGCCTACGAGTTGTGAAGCTCCTGCCTACCTAACTATCTATCTACGACAAGAATGATTTCCAGTGGCAGGCACTTGTCAAGTACATGCGAACTTCCTACAGCGTGAACCCCTTACGGATAATGATCATGGGTACTTTCTCCCCGCTTGCCCGGCTGCACCCGCCTTCTGACTGGTTAAAATTGGATGCAGGCGCGAGTTTGAACAGAAGCTATCAATCTTGAGATGACGCAGGACGTATCTTAGGCAAGAAGAACCAGTGCGTTGCGTTGATGGTGTTTGTGTTTGGGGGAATCTGGTTTTAGGTGAAGCGATTTGCAGTCGACGAGCAACTGATGCCCGGCACCATGGAGAAGGCTGTGATATTCGGATTAATCCTTCGATACCTGATAGCACTTGAATTGAGACATATTTTATTCTCGAAAATGTGATATTATTTGGCATTGGTGCTGCAGTGGGAGTTGTGCCCCTTGACCTTAATCACCGACCACACATGTATTGCTTGCAGCCAGACTCCGAGAATAATCTCCGATTTCCCTTCCGACGATTAATGCTTTGCGTAGCACGTCTATCCGATACAACAAGCCTATCGGATATAGTCTTAGGATAACCGTGAGTATTTACTATGTTTATCTTGCTCTTCTATCTATAGATATAAATATCCTACTAGACTCTTCCTCCTTTCCTTTTACTTTACCTTATTA
>JAAVUB010000623.1:0-33591 GCA_014898885.1 Fusarium lyarnte (nom. inval.)
GCCAGCCTAAATACTTACATAACTTACCTTCATCCTCATTTTCCTATTGCATGTTTTCTCTAAATTATAAGCAAGTAGTATTATTATTCGTTATAAATATCAAGGCCGTCATTATTACTCCTGTTGCTGGTACTGTTTTCAAATCCTGTTCTCACTAACCTCAAAGGTCGTCACCTTGACGATCCGTGAATTGTCACTCCCAAGCTGCCCCGTCAACTCCTCCTCACTCTCATTGTCCCTCGACCTCCACGCCGAGACTCCCTTCTCAGCAGACGATCTACTCTGGAAATGGTGCTCCCCAGCGTAAGCTGCCTGGCCGTCTCGCCCGTTGCCGTCCAGGTCGTCCTCCCTTGCGAATGTGGCGAGGCTGAAAAGATCGCGATGCTTATTGCCGCCGCTGTTGGTTCCCTTTGAAGGCCTGAACCCCCCCGAGCCCATTGGCTGATCAGTATCCCGCAACTCAGACCGTCCCGATGTCGTTATGCCAAGCTTGCGGCCGAGTAATCGAAGCAAAGGCCGCAGCGTTGCCAAAGACCCGGCCGTGACGGCCAGGCCTTGCTCTGTTGTCGACCAGATCGCGATGTCGATTGTTGCCCCTGTTTGGGTTTGTCAGTTGTGATTCATCATGATTGGAGTTGGAGTTGAAGTTGGAGTTGCGACTTACATAAGAAGTCTGGGTTCTTGAAATCTTTGACAAAGGGGAATCGAACAACAACAGCTGCGCTTGCCCTGTAGATTGTGAGCTGATGTCTCTTGTAACAAGGAGGGTATACCAACACGCAGGCCATAGCCATAATAGGAATCAGAGCCAGCTTCGTCTTCCTTCCCATGTTGAGCTTGAACACCAAGAACATTGGTAGGATAGCACAAGTGAAGTCTGATATAACACTGAACACACTGTACAGATAAGTGAGGGCCATGATGACCTCTGGCTTGACGCATTTTCCCGGTTGGTCTTGGTTCCAGAAGTACGAGATCGGCGTGCATTGGAAGAGAGTGACGAAGAAGAAGACGACTCCGGTGCAGACAGTAATGGCCATGACGCCATAGAGGATCCATACGTCGAGTTTTCGTGTCGTGATGCGGAGGAGTAGGTAGCCAATTGAGATCTTTGAAGATATCATCGTGAGGCAGTACCTATGTGGACGATTAGCATAGCGAACACGGTTGAACTGGAGGTCTCCAACCATAAGTAGCACCACCACCACCATTTCATTGCTTGCTGAAAGTCATGAGGGTCGAGATCGTCTTTGTGTCGACCTGTGCCATGCTTCACGCCAAGGAGGGCCGACATGACGAATAGGAGAAATGTGATCTATGCAGCCATGTAGTCAGCATATGTGGTCATTGAAGTGTACAGATTTATTGTGTCAAATATGGAGTATGGACAGTCTGATCAATTGATGCATCGTCGTGATGTTGGGGTGTCGTTGAGGTGAGGTGAGCGACTTACAAGAGCACTGCACATGAACCAGTCATCCAATCCAAAGTTTTTGACCAAGCGCACGCGGACATAGATACGTAGTGCGACTGCTATCACCGAGGAAACGGCAAGAGTATAGCATACAGCCTGAAGCTCAGGGCCTCTGTTGGGGACAGACATGACTGTCGATGAAGCCAGGCTCTATCCTGCTTCAAATCATATGGGAATAAAGGAGAAAAGAAAACGGAGTCACTGTGAGAAAAGCAAAGCAAAGGAAGAATGATTGACGATAGACGAAAGGATCCAGGATCCGGCAGATGCGGGCCGCAAGGAGTTCGTCGCAGATATATGGGAATTCTGTACAAATCTACGACGAACCGAGGGACCGGGACCGGGACCTACAGAACCCAAGTTGTCGGGACCAGGCCAATTCTGTCCTACGGCCCTTGTACGGCGTGTCACCAAATCCACCGTCGCTCATCAGTAGCAGAGTCCCTACGATCTGCACACTTGGGCAGCCATGCTATTCGCCGGATCAGCGGGCATGCCTCGGTTTGGAGCCTCTCCGGGGGGTTCAACAGAACGGGGAGCGCCTCCGGGAGGGGGGCCCCCAAGAGCCCTAGAGACCTCGCCTCGAGACCCCTGGCATTAGCTTCAGTCGCGCGTGTTTGAGAAGAGACATGCAGATGAACAGATTTGTCTCTGTGGAACCATGCCTAGCATGACCTGTCCGTTTGTTTGGTGCTTTCGTAGGTGGCTAAGACCTTGAACAACCCACAGACGGAACTACCACTAATAAGACCCAGCCGAGGAACGGGTGTCAAGTCCCAATTTGGGCAAACAATTCACTAGCACTGCGCAGCCCCGAGAAAATCTCCACCACCTTTTACTCACTGTACAGTACGATTAGATCGGCTTCAGTCTTTGACAGGCTTGGCTCTGGGTCGCTATAAACTCTTGCAACGCCACCTGCAACCGAGCCAGTGTCAGAGTTTTTTTCCTCGTACCTGTCCGTCCTGAATCAGTCAAGAATTCCAGCGTCGATGCCCAACTCTGAGCTAGAATCAGTAGCCTCTCTCTGCCGTGCGGAGACCAATGAGCGCCCGCAACTAGGCAGCTTCTAGTGCGAATAGTCAATCGGCAGTTGAAGCTTGTATCAATTTGACAATGCGCTTTCTGTCATGCCGTGTCGTGTTGTGCTTGCTTTTGCGAATGAGCCGTCTGTGTGTTGCCTCGAGATCAATCGCTAGATCGTCGGAATACGGTACCAAAACCCCTGGCCCTGGTCCTGGGACTGATTTTCTTACTCTCTCCCCTTACTACGACCCAAGCGAGCACTGATCGTCATTGGAGCCTCAGATTTGCTAAACCCTTTTCCTCTTCCGTCATGATGGCATTGCATTGTTTGTGGAGAATCGAAGATCATTGCTGTTCCACGGATAAACATATCTCAAAGGAAATATGATGCAGAGACGCTGACATCCCATCCTGGTCTTTCTAAGCATTGAGTAATAACTCAAGGTCAAAGCGAAATGCGCAAATTTCCCTCCCTTGAGAGGACACCAAACTATTGTTCGCAACGCGTATTCTCGGGAGCTACGCTTCAGGATCACGCCATGGCTGAAGCCTCTTTTTCTCAGGTGCCTCGAGGTTAATTCCGCACAGAACAGAAGCAGAAGAGGAAGATGAGGAGAAGCATCTGATGGGTCCATAAACGTGAAACAAAGTCTCGATCGACTGGGAATGCCCGTCCATCGACGTCGCTTATTGACTTTGCAAGGGAGAGGCCACGTGCATTTGAGCGATCGGTAGCTGCAGGGAAACGCCACTCCAGTTTTGCCTTTTGTTGGGCCCGGCTCAAAGTTGCATTTTCATAATAGTGACAGAATGTTATTTTTTTGGTGCTTCTCTTCTCCGCTCTCAGTGGCCAGTTTAGTTCTATGAGTCAAGCCTCAATTGATCTATTTAACTCGCCTAGAACACCGTGTTCTTCTTTTAAGGTTATCGATCATGATATGACTTAGTGGGCGGAATTGCGGAATGATATTCTACAGTGAGTCTGTGGGTGTCTTGAACCCTTGTGGATTATGGGTTCTGGATATAGACAGGGTTTGGAGAAATTGACCGGCTGTGCCGTACGAAGTGCAGAAGGTGAGATTGGAAACCCGTCGCATGCAATGCATCGGAGTTTTTTGACAATCCGGAAGGTATAGGTTTGCGATGCGCGATGCGCGATGCTACTCTGTAGAGATAACCAAACTAAGGAGGGAATGTCGATCTCATCTTCACCGATAATCTCGCAGCCCAGTACGTACCGGAGTAAAATCTCAGACACTGACAGGGTTGAGCCCCAATGTCTCGCATTCAGAGATCAGTCACAAACTCACTGCAGATATTAATCATTGCAGATCTATGTTTATATAATCGGATTTAATTAGAGACGTGCGCATGACCTTCCAGGACCAGGTAATTAATATTACTGCAGCCAGAATCTCATGGCTGGACGCGATGAATTATCCCTCCTCTCACATGCATGAACTCCAATGCAGGGGATTCTTCAACAATCAGCAATCAACAGGTAACAAACCACACTAGCCATGCAAGCATCATCACAATAACAAGCCACTTACCACTGAACCCTTCCTACATCACCCCCAAGTCCAGAGATGGAAGAAAAAAAAAGAGAGCCTACCCTACACCAGCCACTGCCCCCGCATTTGGGTGACCTGGGGGCGGGGGAATCGCGGGGATGGCAAATGAAAATGGTAACACGAGGAAAAAATGAGCCGAGAATGGGTTGGTCAGTCAGGTGACTAGGCAAGAAGGAGGCGTGGTCACATTCACCCCCATAATCTCGAATTGGGAGGGTAATTTGGCCTGAAGGCTTTGAGTTTGTATACCGCTTCAATTGTGAGTTTGTCGGTTGTGGCCGATACAGCGACGCGTAGAGGCGTTCTTGCAGTCTTTGAGAGTCATTCAGAGACCCGCTGAATCATCAGAAACACTTCTTGCCGAGGCACGACGCCAGGTCACGAGCCGCGATGGCTTCATCACCCCCGCGCCAGAAACGCCGCAAGGCTTCGTGCAAAGAGTTCCAGTGCACCCACGAAGGTTGCGGGAGGACATATTCCCGAGCTGAGCATCTTCAACGGCATCAACTCAATCGTTAGTTGCATCCAATTGGATCAATCATGCCCCACTGACGCCGTTATAGACTCCCCCAAAGAGATCTACTACTGTGACTATCCGGATTGCTCATTTACTTTCGTTAGGAAAGATCTCTATGCGCGTCATAAATTGAGGCATGAGAGACAGGTGCAACAGTATGGAAATGGCCGGCTTTCTCAGAGGCCTCAGAAGGAGTTTTCCAAATTACCGAGGCAGCGGAGTGAGAGGTACTCGTTCAGTGAGGATGGCTCAGCGTGGAGTGATACCCAAGATGAAGCGAGAGAGACACCAGCGAAAGAACGACAAGCTTCAACGACTCGAATGTCTATGGATGCATCGGCAATTGACCCTAACAATGTTGATGGAGGGCTATCCCGACAAGACTCTGGCCAGCGAAATGACCTAGCAAGCGCAAGTGGCTACTATGCTGACCAACGGCAACTCCAAAGTCGCGAATCCTCACCGGAAAAACAGACCATAAGCACTTTGCCGTCGTTCCGGATCGATCAGATGCCTCCTGCTGACATGTCTATGCCTCTGGCAAGTCCTGAAATGACTACTCGCCCGGAACGCGCTCGCACACAGTCCTATGCCATGCCTAATGGCTTATCAACGTCAAATGAACAAATCATGGAAGAGCAGCATTTCGGACTCTCGCCATCTAGTACAGATGAGTTCACGACATGGCTCTTCACTGGCCAAGGGCTAGGCTCAAACTACAACAATTTCATACCAGGAAACTTCGGCATGGCAGGATACTCGAACAACTTTGGTCAACTATGTACAGATTACACGGCCCAGCCGGGATTGATGGGTGGTTCTTATGTCGAACCTATCAACAGCCTCTGGTTCCAATCAGAACCGATGGCGATGGCTACACCAATGGTCGATGAATCGCAATTTGGAAAAACTGGTCTTTCAGAGCACAAGAGGCAGTCATTACTTCACTACATGATGCAACGATTCAACGAGATCAGTCTACATGGAAGCAGATCGGCAGCAGATATCAAAGATGAGATTTTTGGCAGCGATACTGATGCTGAGAATCATGTTCTCAGCCACGTCAACGTGGAACGTTATCTCAACTCATACTGGGACAACTTTCACGACCAACTACCCATACTTCACCGCCCAACGTTCATCCCGGAAACCGCCAATGACTTCTTGTTGTTGGCTGTTCTTATCATGGGAGCCTCGATGCTGGACAAGAAGGGTGCATCTGAAGATTCCGTGGATAAAATTTCAAAGTTCACCACCTTTGTCTCCTGGAACCTCCGTTGGCAGGTCTTCATGCACGCGGACTCCCACCCACCTGCAAAACTCTGGGTCATCCAGACACTTTTGCTTCTGGAGGTTTATGAGAAGATGAACGCAACTCGAGTTCTTCATGAGCGCGCTCATATTTACTTCCCCACGACCTTATCGCTGATGCGTAGAGGAAGTGCTTTGACAGGAAAACAGTCTTCTTATGCTTCTCGGGTTCCGACTCCAATGGGCAGTCCTAAGATAGGATCTTCGAGACTATTCCCTGGACCGAATAAACCAGGGTTCAACTCGTCACCTGAAAAATGGTGGGATCATTGGATTGCTCAAGAAGCCACGCGTCGAGCTGCCCTCGCTGCGTTTATCATTGATGCTACTCATGCCGCTCTTTTTGGCCATACACCGACGCTGGTGATCCATGAGATCAAGCTCCCTCTTCCTTGCGACAACACTCTATGGTCCTCAGACTCACCATCAGAAATCGGCTGTGTTGAGTCAAGTCTGCACGCAAACGGCGTCACACCTATCACTTTCCTTGACGGACTACAACGCACGCTCAACGGACAAAGAGTAAGAACAAGCCCGTTTGGAAGAATTGCACTTCTTGCAGCACTTCTATCCGTGACATGGCAAATGCATCAAAGAGATTTGGACCGCTCAACGCTTGGGACGGACACTATACCTGGCGTCCAAGAGCGATGGCGTCCTAAGCTACTCAGAGCATTCGACTGGTGGAAGAAGGACTACGATGACGGTGTTGCTCACGTCAAGCACGCTGCCTTTGATTGGCAGAGACTAGGCTTGAGCAGCAGAGGCGGAAGTGATGATGGCGATGCCATGGAGACACTTGGTACAGTGCTTTATCATCTGGGTCATATTACCGTTTACATCAGTATGCCAGAGCTTTGTATCTTCGCAGGTGTTCCTCAGATCCTTGGACGCACTGTATCTTCTGTGGACTGGAGAAGAACTGAGGCTAAGATCAAGGAATGGGTTGCCTCGCCTGGAGCTATTGGTGGAGTGTATCACGCGCTTCAGCTCATTCGGCTTATTCTTCTCCAAGAAGCGCCTAGGAGAGGCGTAACGAAGGATGCCAGCGGTATGCCATCAGCATTTTCCCCATCTATGTATCCCAAGTACGATGCTGGGAGCGATAAGTTGCTAGTCAGGGCCTGGGCATTGTACTATGCGTCTCTCGTTTTGTGGGCATATGGGTATGTTCAGGATGGAAACATCGAGCCGTTCCCAGATCATTTACAATATCCCTCCAGCAGCTATGGTGTACCGACGATGGCCACCGAGGCTAGTGTTCATTCATCCTCTGCTCAAGGCACCATCAACACTCCCCAAGGATCTCACCCTGAGCAGACGCCCATGTCATCGAATATGGACTACGAGGCGTTGAAGCGTGATCGCCACGAGGATCTCCGGACATATCTCCAAATCATGATCCCGCCCACCATCGACTCTATCAAAGCCTTCCACTTGCACCAAAATCAAGCTGGCGTAGTGGGAAACAGGAATAAGATCATTGGGCTGTTGAGTGTTGTCGACGATGCGTTGACGAACACGCGTTGGGAGCTTTTGTCCGAGGCGAGGAATAGGCTGAAGATGGCGGCGTCTATGATGCAACAGCCTCGTGAACCAAGGATGTGAGAGAGGCTGGGAGTGTGATAATTCAAAAAATGCTTACGCCTGATGAGTTTGGATACCTTTAGGATTTGTTCAGTATTAATATGTAGCGATTCGGCGGCAGTCATTGATTTTAGCATTTTCACATATAGTCTTGTCCTGGCATATAGTTCATCTCGAATTTTATATGAGCGAAAAGTATCTCGAAAACATCTAGGTTTAATTATATCTCATAACATAACACTTCAGCAAAAGATAAAGCTGATGAGGTATTTCGTCATGTCGGAAGCACCTCCGATGCCTCGGTCATATTGTCCGATGTCGGGTCCCAGTTTTGCCTCACTCAACGCCTTTGAAGACCGTTGACTCACGACCTAGACCACCAAGTCGAACATATTGGTCACAATGATGGATTAAATCATTTAGATAGCTTACACGTTAATATTGAACCTCATCTTTTCACAAGATTCCCAGTTGAGTTCTCGTGTCGATATAGTAGTTACTACATCCGACTCATAAAGGTACTCAGAAAACTTCTGCAGAACTCGTTATACAGTGGCCATCGGCCTCGAAGCCGTGCTCCCGCCCAAACCCCCAGCTTATCGTTTCCACTGGACTTCTCTAGTGGACCATCATTGTCATCCCAAGCCGGAAGCTGGCCCGACTCCATGGGGAATATGGAGTTTGGTGCCTCACGTGATCGGATCATCGTGTGGAGAAGTTTTGCCATCAAAGTCCGGAACCATCCCGAGAGAATAACAACGTTCAAGTCCCCGCGTTCTCGGAGTTTCAGCCCATTCAGTCCCAGACTCTCGGTCGAGTCTTCCATAAGCCTCTTATCTCTAGAGTCAGATCATCTCGTTTCTAGAACCTCTCAATGACCCCCGTGGCCGACGATTCAACTGCCTCGATGGCTCGGAAGCGTCCGGCGCCCTCCGATGGGGGAAAAGATGCACGCAAAGCATCATTGGCGTATGTTGATATCTTTTTCCCCACTATTTTTCCTTTGTTCTGGTGACTTACAGCTTCGTAGGTGTCTTACATGTAGGAAGAAAAAGGTTCGGTGTTCGGGGACTACTCCTTGTCAGTACTGCACCAAGCGTGGGCTGGACTGCAGGGTTCCTGAGCATGGACATAAGCGCATGTATATGGCCAAGTAAGTTCTTTCGTAACCCAATTAGGACTTACAATTAATGTTTGTCACTTGTTAGTCGTATCGAAGAACTTGAGAGCAAGCTCGCAAGATATGAGAGAGATGGCTACGATGGACTGCCTTCAACTCTGCCTCCTAGGGCATCTGGTATACTTCTACTCTCCTCCTTTATGGTTCGACTTATACTAATGAGTCACAGAACCTCCAGTCTCTGCCACACAGAACGGCCAAAGGAGAGACTCCAATTCTAACCCACAAACATCTCACTCCTCCCCTCAAGAACCTCTCCATGTTAGATCGAGATCCTCAAGCTTCATCCGTCCTTCTACAAGTTTCTCCGCACCTTTAGCTCAACATAAGTATCCTCCTTATGATGGCACCCAGCCATCTCCAGCTGCAAGTAGGTTGAATTCTTTCCAAGCCTTCCAATATCATGCTTATAATTCAGCTATCCTTGCTGGCTCTTCCCTCAGCTCTAGTCATACCTTTGGCTCCCGAGTCCAAGATTTACTCGGCTCATCTCGCCCCGAGTCAGAGCCAACTTCAAAACCTTGGATCAGCCCTGAAGCAAACTTACGTCATGAGGTTATCAGCCATCCATGGCGTCTCTCCAGCAGTGACTTTCCCAAGTTGCCCCCAAGAGATGAGGCTCAACGGTTGTTAGATACAGCTCTTTTTTACATCGGCCAGTCGCAGCATCACATTGATGCTCGAGAATTTTCTGATAAGATGTGGGCTTTCTACCAGAACCGCGATGATCCTGCTCAGATGGAGTCTCTTTGGGTTCTTGAGATGATTCTTATGATTGCCATTGGAACTCTGTTCGATGCCAATCCTGAGGGAAATGACGACTTTTCTGGGGTCAGACTCTTTGAGTATGCCCATAGAAATGTTCCGACGTTGTCAGACTTGCGATTCAACGGAAAGCTTGGTATTGAGATATTCGCTCTCTTTGCCATCTATCTCGGTAACATGAATCGTAAGGAAGAAGCATATCTCTATGTAAGTTGTCTCATGGGTAATTCTGGAACAATGGCTGACTCTACCTCTAGATTAGCACAGCCATGCGATTGGCAATCTCACAGAAGTACCATAGAGTATGTGGAACAAGGCACTTGATGCAGTCTGAGAGAGTCCATATGAATCGTCTCTGGTGGACTATTTACATGCAAGAACGGTAAGCGAACAGTAACTTAAATCTCCGGAATTGTGGCTAATAGATACACACAATTAGACGTTTGGCTGCAGCGACAGGCAATCCTCCGAGTATCGGTGATGAGGCAATCAATATTCCTCTTCCCACTGATTCGCCCGGTTTCCCTCCTGTCGGTCCGATGTGCACAAACATCAGGATCGCCCGAGCCACGGGGCGTATCTTGGCTGGTAATGCTATATAAATTTATAAAAGCTTGTTGCATTATAACTGACGCTTCAGTAGTGCTCTATAATCCCGAAGACGAGTCAGAATCTACTTTTATTCCTCACGTCCAAGATATAGTCAAATCTCTATATCAGATCTCCCAAGAAATCCCTTCAGATGCAGTTACAGATGTGTATAACCTGGGCCGGGACCAGTCTTTGAGAACGACTGCTTCGTTGCATCTGATGCTCTTCCAGGTATGCAAGTTAGTGGGGAGAAAGGATAACTATACTAACTATTGCATAGGCAACCATTCTTACAATTCGACCACTTATGCTACATGCCGCGAAACTCATTCTCAGCGGTAATGGTCTCACAGGAGAGCAGTTGCATGCATCGCCGCTAGGCAGACTATCGAGGACATGTGCTGAAGCTGCAAGACGACAACTTAAGGTGGTCGCAACACTGAGAAAACGCAATATGATTGGTAATTTAACACTCAAAATTTTATATTCTTTACTAACACAGCTCCAGCAATCTTTGGCTTTTACGATTTTGAGGCCTCCTTCTCAGCTGCGTTCATCATGATTCTCGCTGCGGTTCTGGATTCAGTCTGCGAAGAGAGTATGAGAATCAACCCCAAGCCCGGCTTGACTCAGGCATTGGAAGAAATACAGCATCTTGCTGACCATGGAAACACGTATGCTCGTGAGAGATTGCAAGAGGTCAAGAGACTATGGAAAGTAATGGCACAAAAGATCGAATCACTACAAGTGGTCAACGTATCTCCTCAAGGCCCACCTGGCGAGGGCCAAACCACCAACGGTGTCACACAAACCAACGGAGCAACCCCCTCTGGTTTTGGCGACCTTCACCGAGGCGAGCTCATCCCAGGCGACCAAAGTCAAACATCGCCCGAAGATTTCATGCCTCTCGATACAGACTTGTGGGACAACTTCTCAAACCTTTGGGTTCCTATGCCTGAAGTCGTAGAAGGGGGCTCACAGCAGGAGATGATGATGGGGGATATCCCGCACGATGACTTTTATAAGCATTGCTATTCTATGTATAATAACCCGGACTGGGATCTTACGGGTGAGGATGTTGGGGACTTTGCTGAGCTTGGAAGACATATTCAGGATACATGATGGGAGTTTTGGGAAAGAAAAGTTTGATTGGGCATTCAACTACCCTGATACTCGTTTTTGTTGTCGGTTGTTAGTGGGAAATATTGCTCAACCACGAATGCGTATATGCTTAGAGAAATAAGATTAATCGATCGCGGCATTCCAGGCAATGGAAGTCTTTACAAATTCAGGATGTTTTAGAGTAGTTATGAATACTTATGATGCTTTAGGATGCCTTAGGATAAATTCTCTAACCAGCTTGTTTTCGCCTCCTGATTTGGAGTCTTCCTTAGCTGTGGAGGCTGATTAATTGACTCGGAGCATCTTTCCAGCGAAGCCGCATTGCTTAGTGCTCTTCGGATGGATTCATTGGCGCAGAAGTGACATCAAGTAACGTTGATTAACGCTGTTGGAGTGACATTAGTCACTGAAAAAGTGCGCTAAGCCCTGTAGATCTCCAAAGATCCCTGGTTTTCGCTTCCTTGCCTACGGAAAACTTGGCAAAGACCGGAGGCTTTCTCTGCAGGATTTCAGTCGGAGGATAAGATGCGGACTTTGATAGGATAGTAACCATTGGGTTCACCATATGCGGACTTTGGCCTAGTGTGGTACATTGATCAGCATCCTAGGTGTTGGCAAGATATAAGACGGCTGAAGCGCCAGCTTAGACTCCATCACCACAACCACTTTCAATCTCACTGCTTCTGCACTCGCCATAAACAAACACCAATTACCCAAGCATCAAAATGTCAAAGACTCTCGCTGTTATCGGCGCCACTGGCAAGCAAGGCGGCGCTGTCATAAACTTCGTTCTCAACGACCCAGAGCTGTCAAAGCAATACAAGATCCGCGCCCTCACCCGCGATGTCAACTCTGAGAACTCCAAAAAGCTCAAAGAGCGCGGTGTTGAAGTCGCGCAGGGAGACTTAGCTGACCCTGCCTCTATCAAGGCTGCCCTGAAGGGAGCCCACACTCTCTTCTTCATGACGACTCCTGCTTGGACTGCTACCGATCTGAAACCCGAGTTTGAGGTCATCAAGAAGACGGCCGATGCAGCTGTTGAAGCTGGTATTGAGTACATTATCTTTAGCAGTCTTCCTAGCACCACAGATGTTTCCGGTGGGAAGTATACTGCCAACCATCCATTTGATGCTAAGGCTGAGGGCGAGAAGTACATTCGTACACTTCCCGTCAAGAGCGCCTTTGTCCGCCTTGGCTTCTTCCTCGAAAATATTATCCAAGTTCCTCTCTGGGCTCCTCAGAAGGATGAGAATGGCAATTGGGTCGTCTCTCTCCCATTCACTCCCGAAACTCGTATCCCGTGGATCGACAACGGCAGTAACTGCGGAAGTTTCGTCGGCGCAATTCTAGCCGAGCCTGAGAAGTATGAAGGTGTAGGCTTTGATGCAGCTGCTGGGTTCTACAGCCTGGAGGAGCTTACCGCTATTGAGAGTAAGGTTACTGGCAAGGAGATCACTTACAAGCAAATCTCCTCCAAAGAGTTTGCTGAAAAGCTACCTATTTTGAAGGATGTCTATGTGCAAGCCTTTAAAGCTGGCCAGGAATTTGGCTACTATGGTGCTGATGGAGAGAAGTCGGTTGCTTGGGCTTCTGAGAGGGCGAGAGGAAAGCTTGTCACTCCTGAAGAGTTCTTCAAGGCGAACCCTCTTAAGCTGGATTGATAAGGGATGTAAGAGATCTTTGTATGTACATGTCGTGGCTGCGACAAAGAGTTACATTAAGAATGAAGCATGCGACAGCTGATCTGCGATGTAGCAAAGCGGGTTGTCAATGGAGGCTACCTGTGAGAACCTTTTTGTATTGTGAAAAGATCGCTGATTTTGTTCCCTCCTATCCCGACTATGGAGCCTTATTAAATTCTCTGTAATGCCTAGGGCAGGAAAGTTAAAACGAAAAACCTAGACCAAGTAGTAAGGAAGCCTAGATAATATTAGGATATCTTAGGATAGTTTAGGATAGACTTAGTATGCTTTTATTCTCTTACCCCCATCGAAGTCTTACTCCTTCGCGATCCGGATATTGGTGATAGCATTCTCCGAAAGTTCTTTGATATCCCTGAATACGTACCTACTCAATGGGTGTGACATTGGTGTTTTAGAGGAGGATGAGACCGAAGTTTATCTGGCTATGCAAGGATCCCCGAACAACGAAGGAACGGCAATGCTGAGACTATCACTATTGGTTCACACTCCATTGTCTCGATCTCCTTGAAACGTTGACTTGAAAACCCTTGGAGTATGGATTAAGATTGACAAATTGATGTGCTGTGGCTGGTGTTGACATCAGCGATTCCTACCTACTTACCTTTCAAGTTTGATGAGAAGTGAAGAAAAAAGGAGAGACAGAGGCAGAGACAGAGGCAGAGGCAGAGACAGAGACAGAGACAGAGACAGAGACAGATGTGTGACAAGAGTCTAGATTTTATACTACCTCAGATTTAGGTTCACGGTGGGACCTGCCAACCTTGAGTTCCATTACCTGTTGAAGTTTGTTTACCAAGAGTACCTTAAGGTAGTATTCATACTGATCAGCCTCAGTAAGTGCCTGCATAGGTAGGTACCTAGGTATTGAAGGGAGTCCATCTCTCTACACATCCCAAACGCCATAACTAAGGTCGCTTACTAGCAGCTACTTGAGGTATCTGCCTCCAACTAATTCTGGCGTCTTGGCCTGGTAGATCGACTGCTTTCACCCGCCATTAGTCACTGAAGCATCCTGACGAGAGGTGACTAATTATGTCCCCGCGTGTTGCTCATCCAAGCTCCTCCGACCTTCAAGTCAGTCGACTGTTCATGCCCAACTATCCATTGTCACTCGCCCCTGTAGAGAAGACTGAATCTAGTGCTTCATTTGCCCAAACTCTTTAATTGGGACTTTCTGGTGATCTCTCATCGCCTCCCCTTCACTTGGCTTGCTGTCGTGGTATTCTACAACGGCCAGAAGAACTCGACAACCTTGTCTGGGATAAGAATGACGAGGATTCTGAGGCAGCGCAGAATCGACTGAGACTAAAAGCCTTTTACCGCCAAGTGGAAGACTTTGTCCAATATCGATTCGGTAAACCAGCTACACTCATTTCGCCCTTGATCTTTGGGGGCTTCAACGTTCTTTACCGAGTGCAAGTGGAAGAAATGTCGCCGGATGTCATGGTTCGACTGCCATGCCCAAGCCTCGTTCAGTTCCCCCGTTAGAAGACAATGTATGAGGCAGCGACAGCTCATCTCGTGGCACAAGAGACCATATTGACGGTCCCGCACCATTTGCACTTCGGCCAAGACTCAGTGTTGGGTCCCTTTATTATAATGGAGCGATGAGAGAATAGTGGGAGTATATCCGCCAGACTAACGCGGCCAAATAGAGACATGTCAGTGCCTCACGTACTAGACCCAAATGTATCTGAGTCTCTCTTGCATGCTATCTGGCAAAGAGTAGCGCATTGCTTGTTGGCAATGTCCCAATTAGCTTTTCCAAGGATTGGATCTCTGCTTCAAACTCATGCTCATATCTATGAAGTTGCCGGTCGTCCACTGTCTCATAATATGACCGACATGGTTCGTCTGACAAACATACCTCGATGTATCTTGCCTCCAGAGAGCCAGACTTACGCAGTTGCGGATGAGTGGTACCCTGCCTTGGCGGAGATGTATATGGCACAGCTCGTATTTCAGCATTACGACCTCGTTAACTCTAAAGACGACCGCCGGAACAAATATGTGTCGCGTCAAATATTTCGCCGACTGGCCAGACATGGCCAATGGTCGAGCTTCGGGTTTGCTGAAGATACTTGGTCATCGCAGTCATCTCGCATTCAAACTCTGACTCTTTCCGGCTATGGGGTGATGACTTTCGCGCAGGCAACATCCTGCTTGATGAGTCAGATCAGATAGCTGCTCTAATTGACTGGGAGTATACATATGCTGGGCCAACGCAATTTATTCTTGACCCGCCATGGTGGTTGCTACTGGAGACCGCAGAAATGTGGTCACCAGATCTCGAGGACTGGAGGCAGACCTACGAGTCTCGCTTAGGTATTTGGCTTTCAGCTATGGAGAAAGCTGAAGCCAGCGTGGGCGCACCGGCCTGTAATACTTTGCCGGTTCCTTTATCCAGGTATATGCGCGAAAGTTGGCAATCCGGCCGCTTCTTTCTAAGCTATGCGGCTCGCAGGAGCTGGGCATTCGACGTTATGTACTGGAACTTTTTAGATGAGAGGTTCTTTGGTAACCGAGATCCTGGCGTGGTGAAAGACGATCTTTGGAAGACACGGATTGACTTGTTGAGTGATGTGGAGAGGGCTGCCATGGAACCCTTCGTACAGAGGAAGATGGCTGAGCGCAAGGAGAGGCGTATCGTCGAATGGGATGAGACTGAGGCACAGAAGCGTTTTTCTGAGCTCCTTTTCAACTGGTTGACAGACACTAAAAGTCCGGAAAGCTTACTGTTGGTCAAATAAACATCCTGCGGGTGCCAGAAGACTTAAGACTCCATGGGGTCAAGAGAATAAAAGCATACCAAGTCTATTATAAACTACCCTAAGATATCCTCATATTATATAAGCTTTCTACCTACTCAGTCTAGGGCTTGCATTTTAAATTTCCTGCCCTTGGCTATGCGTGCATTCGACTATAGGCTATATGCTAACATATCCAGTTATTTAATATAAAGACCATATTCCTGTCTCTTACTGGGCCGAGCCGACAACCTCAGCGCCAGCCGTCCTTCCATACACAACACACTCCAGTAAAGAAGAGCCTCCCAGGCGATTGTCTCCGTGAATGCCACCAGTGATCTCACCAGCAGCAAAGAGGCCGGGGATAGGCACAAGCTTATCGCCACTCTTCGTCAATACGCGGGCCTTTTGATCAATGGCGACTCCTCCCATGGTGAAATGTGTGATAGGCGTTACTCGGCCGATATAAATATCCTCATCGCGATTCTCCTCTCCGGCCTTGAGTGTCCAGCGTCCCCGCTGCTTACGGCCGAACTCATCGTCTGTGCCCTCGTCGACAGTCTTGGCATATTTATCCACAGCAGCAATCTGAGCAGGCTTGAGGTCGCGCACCTTGACCTTCTTGAGAAGGCCTTTCCACTCATAGAAGCCTATGTGGTTAGCCGATGCAGCAGAGGCACCAGGGTCAAGAAGAATAGTAATATCCCATTGCTTGATGACACTGTCGCCATCAGTGGCAGTTGGAAGCTTCATGATAGCGTTGCTGACATGCTCACGAGTATCCATCTCGTTAACAAAGCGAGAACCCTCAGGTGAAAGAAGGATACCTCCTTCACCACGGAGCATCTCAGCCGCGAGAAACTTGAGCATGGAGTTAGGCGTCGCAGGATCAACGAAGCCTGTTGGGTGAATTTGCACGCTGTCCATATCTAATAGCTCAGCTCCCACAGCGGTGAGAATATCGTGAGACCCCGGCCTCTCCTCGTTAGTCGAAGGGATACCCTTGAGGTCAGGGCGATAACGTGCCAGAAGACCTGTGGCATCTCCAGCGAAACCACCACTGGCGAACAAGACTGATCCCTCAAGGTTGTGCTTCTTCCCTTCAAATTCGTATTCGACACCTTTGACGGTGTTTCCCTCCTTAAGCAGTGCCTTGACTTCAGCAAGGTTGGTAATAGAGAACTTCTCATTCTCCTTGAGTTTGTTGAGTAAAGCGATGATGATGGCGGCTCCGGGCGGTGTCTTTCCAGCGCCGCGGTGAGTGCGAGCAACGCTGTGGCCACCGAGGGGTGCCACGACGCTGAGATCTACACCGATCTCATCAACCAGCCAGTTGACTGCGGCTGCTGACTCGGTGGTGAGTTTTGTAACGAGAGCCTCACGATCGACAGGAGGCTGTGTGAGATGGAACCGTGACCCAGCCGATCTGACAGAGTCGCTGTAGAAAAGTGTATCGCTCTCCACGCCAGCAGCGCGCTGATACTTGGTGCCCGCACCGTTGATGCCAGACGAAGCCTTGATGCTGTTACCGCCAGGCTTAGGGGCGCGATCAAGAAGATGAACCGACGGAGCCCCGCGCTGGAGAGCCTCATACGATGCTGATAAACCGGCGAGGCCGGAGCCGACGACAACGACGGGACGCGTGGACATGGTCTTTGAGAAAACAGAAGTTACAGTCGAAGGTTTAATGATGTTTCCGTAGAGCATAGCAGTAAGAGCAACTGCGAAGCCAATACATGAAAGGAACAAGATCTGCGGCCTGCTCATGGTCCAGCGAAGGATGCGAGGCATTAGGTTATTATTGCGGGGGCGGCACTTATGGGCGGCATCGGCGATTTATACAATACACTGAGTTGGCTGCAGTTTCAATAATGAATGGCTGTGGTTGCACAGCGTGAGGTGTTGGATCATGGTGGACTGTTGTGGTCGTGGCTCACGGCCCATCAGGTGATTCTGTTGCATCGTACGATGCGTGAGAATGAAGCTTCTCCGGTCTAGAAGGGAAAAGGGGTTTGGAGATGTTACGACGCATGATGTAGTCGTAATATGCCGAAGATCTCGGCAGACGTGAATAAGTTTAGAGATTGGCAGATTCAAGATTGATAAGTGCTTTTGTTTTTTCCCCGATTATCGGTCATGGTACCGATCGGTCGGTGCCGGTTTTCCGGAGCTGGGCGGCCCCACCTTCGGGATGGCGGGATGATGAAATACCGATGCAACGGCAACAAACGATACTTTCCATATCACATCAAAAAGATCATCGCAGAGTAAAAAGAGAGCATATCGATCTATGATCAGTCTCAAACGAGCACAGTGCCCAATTGTGCCTTGTGGCTGTCATCAAGTGGCGTGAGCTCGGCATTGGCGTCAACACCAGCACCGGCCTGCACGATCAATCTGCAGGAACCATGATCCATATGACGATTGAGACGATGATCAAGATTCTAGTGCGCCTCATAAGGCATAGTCGGTAATTTAGCAACTGTTGACAGAAGCTGGCACAGGCGTCTGTTCGCTTCACTACCTGCATTGATCTCAGAATACAGAATATCATAGCGCTGGTTAATCGATCATAGGTGCAATCAATTAACTTTGAGACATTGAACATGAGGTTCCTCATTTTTCCATATGTACAGTACCAATCCTACCATGTCACATGCTAGCCACCATCTAATGAGCCGCGATGCTTCAGCGGCGGTTGTAAATACAAAAGCCAACGATCGCTGGCCGGTACAGCGAATGACCATCTAAAACTCCTTCAATGCAGCGGACTCAAACCACCTGATCGCCGAAATTGGGAAAGTATACACCCTATTTTATAAGAATCCAAGTCGTAACACGTGAAATGCAAAATCTTCAAAGCACAACTAAGCACGTCTAAGCAAGGTTTTGCTCGGCCTTGTGGTGACGGTGTGCCCGACCCTCATCGGACCAGGGGAAGTGGATGACAGGAACCTGGAAGAAGGAGTTGCTGATGACTTGTTAGTGATGTATACTTTTATATAGCGTGATGAAACATACCTGCTGTCTTGGAGACCAGCGAGGGCATTGTACCAAGCCATGAATGCAGCCAAGAATCCAAAGAATCCAGCCGCCTTCTGGAGAGCAAGCTGAGCACCGTGGTTGCCCAAGTCATGAGCGTAGTTCTCGCATGCAAGGAGGAGAAAGCAGATGTCAAGGAAGAAGAAGAGGGAGAAGAAGGCGAGAGTGGACTTGAGGGTGCAGATGAGAAGAAGCGTTGTGAAGATCCACCAGCCAGTCAGGAAGAAGCCCATGACGGAACCAGTATCACCCTCGTAAGGACCATCGGCGCCGAGGACGTTCCATGTTGGTGTTAGAAGAAGACCGTAGGCGATCCAGAAGCCTCCGTATGATGATAGGGCTGTAGCACCGAATGTGTTTCCAACAGCCATTTCCCTAGGCAAATGTTAGGTTAGAGATATAAGTTGAGTATCTAGTACAACATACCACATGCCAGCGCAAAGCTGAACAAGACCACCATAGCCAAAGGCCACAGGAATAGCAATAGCTGGTGAAGATTCACCACGGACGTGCATGTTGATACATGATAGGACAAAGGTTGTGAGAGCGAAAGCGCATAGTCCTAGAGGGGCTGGGTTGGCGAACTTGCGGTGCTCGACAGGCTTCCAGAGACCTGGTTGCAGGGCACCACCGAAAGCGGGATGGATGTTGGAGGGATGGGTATAGAGATGAGGATGAGCTTGTTGATGGGCAGCAGTTGTCTGACGCTCCAGAGTCTTGTCAGAGTCGTGAGGAGAGTCGTTGGAGAATTGTTGTTGGTATTCGGGCATTGGTTGAGCCATTGTGATGTGTGTTGATGTGGACTACTGAAGTCCAAGTGATGTTCTATAAGTGATGTATGTATCAACGTCTATAAATGACCAAGCGTGAGATGAATAGCAAGAAAAACAACGAGATCGAAAGTGGCAACGGGAGGCAAGACAGATTTATAAAGCAGAGCTAGACCAGGGCAGAAACTCAACACGGGAATTGAAGAGAGATATCAAATTAGGTTCTGGAGACGGAGGAACAGGGCACGCAGAGAACGTGCTGTGGAGTGATATGGGTACGTAGGTGGAGTGACGGTGGAGTGCCCCGACGACGAGGGCGTGGGCGTGGAGAAAGAAAATGCCTGACCAGGGTCGGTTTTTTGGGGTCGAAAGGGTCTAGAATGGGGGTGCAAGATCATAACAGCCGCAGATTTGGGGGACATCAGATGTATCAATTGGGCAAAAGATGGCCATCGTGTTCAATTGCGTTGCTGCAGATAGTCAATGAGGGTTTGACAAGAATATCTCTATCATTGTGGTGGTGACTGGAGTCCATGACTGACGGTGACATGGCAAGGCACAACGGCCCGGATTGTCCATCTCATGATCTCTTCCTCTCCTGACAACAAAAACATATATTTCCGGTAAAATATGAACAAAACCACAATCAAAGGAGACCTGCCCCTCTGGCTGTTCCAATTGGCCCCTCCTACAAACAAAGGACCCTCATCAACTTCCAAACCACACAAACCCAAACCCCAACAATCCGGAGAACACCACAACCCGCGGGGAATACAACCACATTGTGGGGAAGACATGAGAGGAGAAAACTGAATGATCTACTCGCACGGCCAAAGAGCAATCGGAAAGAATCCGTCGGGCTTTGACTTCCAGACTTTTCAGCGTGTGAACAAGCGCGTATTACGGATCACATAGCATGATATGCAGCATGTTGGCCCTAGCAGATGGTACATCTGAGATCCGGTGGTGCTGGGGTTATCCCTCGACTTTGCGGAGAAGATGATTTGTGAGAGAAATACATTTGACTAAAGATTGCAGGTAAACGAGTGTTCGGGAGTTGAGGTCGGCATAGGTTTGAGGGAGATCGTGTGAATGGATTTGAAGCTGAAGATCATCAGTCGATCAATCATCAAGATCGTGAACTCTCTGACCTGAGCTATACACGATTACATGTCATTTCATCTTGTCTCAAATGCCAGTGCCCAATAGCTAACCCAACTTTAACCTCGATACGTTGACAGCCTTTGCGAAGTTTGTTACGGACAAACATTGATATGAGTCCTCACTGCAAACCGCCTCTTAGACGAATGAAGCACCAACCATGATAGCCGGAGACTCCCCTCCGCAACTCATGCATCCTAAAACCCCAATCTTACAGAATCAATCTCAATATTGGAGTAAAAACCCAAAGCTCTTTACGCTCAAAAGTCAGGGCGATCAACCAAGTCGCTTCACGGTCAAAACGTGGAGAGCCACACGGAATGTCCACCTAGCGCCCACCTAGCGCCCACCTAGCAGTGGTGATCTGCCTTACAAATCAGCAAAGATCTCTCTAACAGGTCCATATTTTCCAAGAAATTAGCATTTTCGAGCACGTGGTGATTTTGCTGAAGAATTTAGTTGATAGGCCGTGATGCAAAGTCTTGTTCAAGTGGGAGGGTCGGCAATGTTGATGGTTAGTGGCAGGGGCACACACATCACACACGCACACAGCCAAGGAGGCTGATGTTTTTTTTCCTCCGACGGCTGCGGCCGAGATGCAACAAAGGAAAAAAGCCAAGGGCGTGCGTGAGATATGAGGGGGTACGCTCGTTAAGAATTGGAGAAATCTAGCAGGGGTGTGAGTTGATCGAGTTGGTGCACGCCCATGACAGCATCATCAACTTAGACTCAAGAAAATCTTCAGCCAGAAAAAGACAAGAACACCACCAAAAAGTCTGGAGATTTAAACTTGAATTAAACAATCCGGGGCAGACTCTGGGGTCCAAGATCCCGATTTATTTCCCCAGAATCCCTCGAGATAAACAATGAGGAGAGAACCTCTGGACGATGGCCGAAGGTGGGCCTGAGCAGCATCACTTTCGTCACTGATTTTGCGAAAGAGAGGCAAAAGACCCATTTTAGCTGACGCCGACTTATCCGATGATATACAACATGTAGAGCACGGTGCAGTCCTCGGTTATGCAGAGGGACACTCGTTTGGAGGGTGATCATTATGGAGTTGTGCAGCTGGAGGGAGAGCGTTGGCTCGAATGAACAAGAGCCAAGAGTGGGAACTACGATCATGAAATCACCGTGAGGGAAACGGATACAGCAGCGTTTCGTTATGACAACTGCCAAGTCTAAACGTGTTCTCCAAAAAAGGCCTGAGCGAGAAAGTGGTAGGGTTCCCCTCAACGAATTTGGAGAAGAGATATCAGGATTCAGGCGGGAATAGCGAGTAAATGAGCCAAGACCAGATGCATCGTGAAAAAGCCTCCTCCTCTCGCCCTACTCCAACTCAATTCAACTACCAGACCACCCCAACCACAAACCCATTTATTGGCTTGCACACACAACCAGAATGCACCCCTAATCCTAAGAAAGGGTGCACATCGCCAAGCTAAATAACGTCGGCAGTCGCCTCTCAAGGGCTCGGCTCATCCTGTAATGAACGAACACAACATTGTCAACCAAAACATGAGAGACGCTCAAGAAAAGGGCCGTTTACTCGGTACTCTCTGAGTCTAATTCCTCAGAGGGGAATGTCTGGTTAATGAGGAAAATTAGCTAGCACTTTATCCTCGGTTGTCAGTCGGCTACAAGACGGATACTGTTATCACATCGAATGATCGATGCGCCCAAATTAGAATCCATTGTTTTTTTGAGCCTCCTGTTTTTTTGTTCAGGGGTACTGATAGCGCTTCCGCATGTTGCAGGGTTTGGCTGGGCGGCTCTTTTGGAGTAACCGAAGTGACGTTCGGTTACTGTGCGACTGAGAGAGAGAGAGAGAGAGAGATTGACACTGATGCTGGGTATTATGAGTCGTGATATGCTGGCATCTTCCTTTTGCAAAGAATTTATGACTCAGTTTACGCCTCTTTCTGCAGCAAAAGAGAGACCTTCAGGCAGTTTTTCCAGAAGCAATTGGGTGCAGGGATCTTCCTGATGAGTGGCGTCCTCCACTTCAGGGGATGGAGTGTGGTGCAGGAACTGAAAGCGATGACGCCACGGCTACTGTAGGTACCTCCAACTATTTACCTATTCATCCAGCTTTACTCCTAAAAAGTGTAACAGTTTTCTCTTATCCCCGTATCATCGATACATTTACCGCCAGCCTCATCCTGAGCTTTTATTTTATGTAGGCGATCACTTCATCTCGCTTTGTCTTCACCGCAGAATCATCACCGATGAAGAATGGAGAAAAAGAAACAGTCTCCAATATTTGCCCCCCATCATCATAACCTGAGGGGTTCCACTGTCATCCTTGATCGTATGAGTGAGGATCCGCTCTCTGATATCTCACCCACTGCCTCTGCCTTGTCTCGCCACCTCCAAATTCCGCCTGCGGAAATATCATCTTTCTCGCTCTGTCCGAGACACCGAAGCATCTTTGTTGCCCTGACAGGTCACCACTGCTACCCTTTGTTAGACAAATACAGATTGCGGATCCGAAGTGCAAACCCAAAATAAAGACTCTGCTGCAAAACACCAGATCAAGAAGACACAGAGACAAACACAACCTGTCAACTATTCCCGCCTCGCCCTTCTCCAACACCAAAAACCCTGGCTCTCATCACTGATCAATCTATGACACAAATACGCACAGGCCACATTTACGCCAGCCAAGACTTCTAGAGCCGCGAGAGGCCAAGCTAGCTAGACAAGGATCTGATCTGCTGCCGCTCATCAAAAGGGTCTTGAACGGCAACTACGGCCGGTCATGGTTTGTTACAGACACATCTTTTGTCCTCCAGCGCATATCGGATTTAAACATCCGTGTCCAATCTGAGGGTCGCATGCGTCAATGCCCTCCTGAGTGAGAGGCTGAGTGTTGGTGATCATTGGTGCTAAATATTCCTCTGTGTTTCCACTGTAACTGCTACCCCTGAGGTTTGAACGCCAGGCAGATATTCACTGAATGGATACTTGTGCAAACGATGTGTCGTAAGTTATCCTCGGCTGTGTGATACTCCACGATGGAGAATGACTCGAAAAGGAAGAGTTTTCACTCTTTTTTAAGCAACTTCCCTTCCTCCGGATGGTAGTTGGTGATGTTTTGTTGAGAATCTCGCTCTCACGATGCAACGTAACTCGAAGGCATGGATCAGTCCAGTTATTGTCAAGTCAGAATAACCTCGGTTCTGTTTCCCCTGAAATCACCTCCATGAAGTCGGTAAAAGATGCCTCTGTCCAAGCGATAGGAGGTTGTCCGGGAGGCTCGGGCAAGATCAATCTAGCGAGCGCGAGGACCAGCAAAGAAACCTCTTCGCCAACTCCTTGATGGCGTGGCATAAGTGTTGGTCTATGGATGGGGTACTATGTTGAGTTCGGCCTCACAATAATGAGCGTAACCCCCATTCGATGTTCAACAGAGAACACATCATCCACGCATATTTCTTTGAGCAGGTACAATCGCCACAAAGTGCTATGAAAGACAGAACGATCCTTGATACTTTCAATCGGCAATCTCCTACCCTCTCAGAGTTTGATGAGTCTCTGTGTGCCATAGCCCAAGCCTTTGTCTGGTGTTGAGGGTAAGGTGTCGCTTCACATGGGAATATTTCATCTAGTACAGGCCTGAAGCGTATAGTTTAGGAAGTCCATGAATTATCTGAAGACTCGTCATATCAAACACTCTTTACAGCATTACGATCAAGTCAGGAATACGGTGGTCCGCTGCATCTCTCGCAGGGGGGGAGTTCTCCCATTTTATGATAGACTCCAAAGACTACACATATACTACTAAAGACGGCTTAAAGAATAAAGCATTAGTCTATTCAACTCTGGGTAACTAATGATTGAAAGCAATACCATATGTAGACCATTGTAACTGAAGAGGTTGTCATGCCCAAGTACCCTTATGACACTCCCAACACCTCACAGCATTGCCGTCTCGATCTACAAACTGGAAAACCCCGGAATCTGAGAATTGACCTCTGCTTTTAATAAAGCAACAGGCACTTCGGTTCCGCAATCACACCACTCTTTCTATAGCTGGGTTTCATCCCCATATACAAGCACAGACGGGCCCATGAGGGTATCCCCACAGACATTCCCCAGACTGAGTCTCAAGACATGTTTTCGGGAGATCAGGATCTTATCTCTCGTTTTAAAGGTTGCCACTATATCTGAGCTCCACCGAGGGGGCAAATTTACTGCGTGGTCAGGGTGCCTACTAGTTGCGAGCAATGTATGAGCTGTCATCCGACTCTAAATGAGACCAGAAGACAGAACACAAACATCATGTTTAATATAGTTTTGGATATAACAATTATTACATTCTTATTTAAGCATTTTTGCATATCACAGTTTTCTACCCCAATAATGATCCAAGTGAGCAAGGTACATAAGTCTAGGGGCTTTTGAATAGAGCTTTATTAGCACAGAGGAAAACCCTTACCTTTCAATTTCATTTCAATTAAGTTTGTTGTCAACGTTTTCACTCCCATTATACCACCTCGTTCTCAGTAAGAGGGCGTGAACTTTCACGTCTCATCCCAATGTCATAGCGTGGCACCAGAAGACTTGTCATCACTTACCTTGACTTCGAGCAACCTATTCTGCTATGACGAACAGTGGGAAATCGGGCAGTGGTCGAAGCGCACATCGTGGTCTCTCCACCTCCATGCATCCTGAGATCCACGGCGGTTCATCGCCTTTGATTCGAGCCTCCTCAGCGCTTTTAACGTGAGACCACACAGCTTCGGTATCACCCGCTCGCGCTTTGATGCCAGCTTCACTTTCCAGTTCAACATCGGCCTTCCATGCGGTGGCCAATGCCACAAGCCTGAGGATTTCAAGAGGATAGTAGACTAGAGAAAAAATTGAAAGAGTCGTGGAAACTATCGTGCCAAAGCCGTAGTCGCCAGCATAGAAACGCCTGATTATCTGCCAGCCCACAACCGTCTGTAAGATGACAAGGAAATATCCAAATATGAACCAAGCAATCCATTCGTCTTTGCCAAGATGGATGGTGAAGTGTACGAGAAGAACAAAGAGAATCTCGTAGATCAGAGTAAAGGACGCAAAACTGCTGAGATGAGTCAGTAAAAAGGCATAGGGGTACTGATTGCGCTCTCTCAGACGGATCATTACACGGCTGAGGCGCCAAAGATTCCGAGTCATCTGAAGATACTCACTGAGGAACTCGGCAATAGATTGTCGTTCAACTTGAACTGTGGCGTCCGGTGTGTCTTGAAAAACAACAAGACAGGGCACTTCATGGCTACCCTCTTGGAGGAAGTACCTGTTGAAGAACAGATACTCATCTGCTTTGTGGACACCACGCCGTCGGTTTAAGCACGGTTCAGCCTCAAACTGCTGCTTGAATCTCAACTGAGCACTCAACTGGGTGCGGAACAAAACTGGCGAGCCCGAGAAAAGTACAGAGGAGTCGAGTGCGTTGAGGGCTCTATTCTTCTCCGCCAGGAGACAATAGTAGCAGGAAAAGACGCATGTCCAGAACGAGCCCCAGATCCCATCTCGCTTGCGTGCCATCATGGGAACTGTGACGCAGCCAACACGTGGATTTGCAAAGGGGATCAGTGCCGACTTGAGAAAGCCCTGCGGCCAATGAACTCCCTGATCAGTCAGGACCGTCAGCGGAGTGCTGACAGAGGCCAAAGCGTGAGCGATCTCACGACGTCTATTCGGTTCGTTCACGGCACCAACACTAATCTGCGTAGCAGAGTACGCGAACCTCAGCCCTATCAACTTAGCGTCAACTATGTGCTGAGCCTTTCTGTCGCTAGTAGTGATGAAGAGGTGCTCAGGCTTGTTTTTGAGAATACTTCGAACATAGTCCAAGAGTTTCGGGTCTCTGGGGTCACGAATTGTCAAGATGACAGAAATTTCTTTCGGGGAATTTGGGCGTCCATCGAAGTTCTGATACTTCCAGCAGCCGTATTGTAGTATAGCGAATCCGGCGAGGCGGATGAATATGATGATACTCAGAACAACGACAGAGACGATGGCCGCTGGACCGGCGGCTTTGAGGCTGAGTGCCATTTTGATCGGCGCAGGTTATTTTTTTCTCTTTTTGGAACTGAATTAGTAGCTGGGCTCGATCAAAGAATCCGCGCTGGATGAAAGGGTGGCAGAGAAATTTGCAGTTAGGTTCGTTTCAAAGCGTGGCGAGGCCATAGGTCATTTATATCTTCCAATCTCATCGTTGACAAGAAGACCTTGTTCTGTGTTAGACAGTTGTTCTGGGTTGAAATAGGCCTTTGTGCAATTGTGTTCCGTCCATTTGTGTTTGCACATCTTGTTCTCAACAACGGTCGAAAGTCGTGTTCATGGGGAATCCTGAGTTGATGGCCTTGGAGATTGCTACTGCTGATGGAACTTGAACAAGCAATTGAGCTGATGCCAAGCTGGGAGGTTTTGTTGTAAATGCCCTGTTCAGTGGTATTTTTTATAATATTTGGTATGCTTAGTCCATTGAACGGAAGGATAATGGTTCATAAGTAACATATCATCCAGGAACATTGAATCTTTGGTTACAAATGCAGAGTGGTATAGGTTAGGCAAGACGAGAGTAGAGGCCAGGGTGAATATCACGAAGGCTCGAAAGGAGAAAGATGCTCTACCCTCAGAGTCTAAGAAAATGCCGAAAGAGGAGTATTTATTTTATGATGAGTTTATTCGATCTATCCATAAGATTAGGCCTAAATCTTCAAAATGTTATCCTAAGCTTCTGATAACATCCTTGTAGCCAAAGGACCTGCCTGGCTCCAAAGGTATTCTCTCTTTTTTTCCCCATTGAACTCGTTAGCTCAACTAACTGACTTGTACATCAGAACATCAAGCTGAATAACAAATACACGCCCTTCCCACGACACGGAGTTATTCCCGCTGAATAGGCCGTTGAGGGGCAATTCCGCAAACCTCGGCATATTAGACCAACAGCGCTGAAGCTTGGCGCCTTTTTGACACATATTATGACAAACCATGTAGCATTTATAAGCGGAAAAGACGACATTGCTATTCACCGACATGAAATGCCGGGTCTTGTGTCAAGTAATGTATCTGCATTACCCCACGAAAGGTCACAAGGAGAGCAACAAGAAAGGAAAAGGAGGGCGGAAGTGGGAGCGAATGCGGGTAATAGCCGATCAGATCGGCTGAGATTGGATTGGATACTTCACAAGCTCACCCCCGCTCTATCCCCCGGCCGAAATCTTATTCCCCTGGGTCTTTTTGCTATGGCCGTCTATTGCCCGTATATGGAAGCCAAATGGAGACTCGTCTGTGTACAATGAGTAGACAAAGTCATTGGATCTTGGCCCTGTTTGTAAGATACATCATCCAATTACAAAATTAGCACAAGAGACCCTAGCGAGACATACAGAGATGGCTTACGCCCCGCGTGGAAATGCGCCGCCAGCCGAAGCCAAGATGCATCAAAACCGGACCCGTCTTATCCCCGGACGCCATTTCCGGTTGTCGGAGACGCCCTAGAGGTCCCTCTAAGTCTAAGCCGGGGTCATAAGAAGCACTTGATCCCTTTTGTCCAATTTTTTTTACTAAAATCATGACTCCTCCATCTTTTTCATTTCGTCTTTCCTCCCAACTGCCCTAAACATGGGAGACAACGACGAGAAAAAGACCTCCCGGTCCCCGGAGCCGGAGCCGGAGACGGGCTCGGCTCGGAGGAGTCTGGACACCACCACTACCGAAGAAGGCGATGTCATCACTCCAGCCCCGGAAGTCCAGCGGCAGATTTCGAGCCAGGAGAAGGATAATGGTGATATGTTTCCCCCGAGAACAGACGCACCGCCTCCACCACCAAATGGAGGTTATGGGTGGGTTTGCTGTGCCTGTGTTGCGACTATCAACGCTCATACATGGGGCCTCAACTCGAGTTACGGAGTCTTTCTCGCCCACTTCATCGCAAACAACACCTTCCCTGGAGCAACATCTCTCCACTACGCCTTTGTCGGATCGTTGAGTATTGCTTGTGCCATGCTTGTCTCGCCCCTTGCTACACTCTGCGTCCGCGAATTCGGCACAAAACCTACTCTCTTCGGTGGCATCGTCTTGGAAACCGCTAGTCTGATATGCGCTAGCTTTGCGACCAAGATATATCAACTCTTCCTCACACAGGGTGTTCTCTTTGGCCTAGGAATGGGCTGCCTCTTCGTTCCCAGCGTCGGCATAGTTCCTCAATGGTTCACAACTCGTCGATCTCTCGCAAACGGTATCAGTGCAGCTGGTTCGGGTCTCGGTGGTTTGTTATACTCCTTGGCAGCTGGAGCTATCATCCGGAACATCAGTCTCGCATGGGCGTACAGGATACTCGGAATTATTGTCTTCGTCGTCAATATAATCTGCACTATCCTAGTCAAGGATCGTAATAAGATCATCGGCTCTCGCCAAGCACCATTCGACCTGGGACTCCTCAAACGTGCTGAGTTCATTCTGCTTCTCGGTTATGGATGGTTCAGTATGCTAGGATATGTGGTTCTCATCTTCAGTCTGGCAAACTATGCCAACTTCATTGGCCTCGATGCCTCTCAAGCAGCTATGGTCAGTGCCATCTTCAATCTTGGACAGGCTGCTGGTCGTCCTTTCATCGGGTACTTCAGTGATCGCACAGGGCGAATCAACATGGCCTGCGGGACAACTTGGCTAGCTGCAATTCTCGTCTTTGCTATCTGGATCAACGCCAAATCCTATGGGCTTCTTCTCTTCTTCACCATCGTGGGAGGTGGCATGGCCGGAACCTACTGGGCAACAGTGGCTCCAGTCACAGCCGAGGTTGTCGGTCTTGCTGATGTTCCTGCTGCCCTCAACTTAACCTGGGTCATCATCAGCTTGCCTTGCACGTTCAGCACACCCATTGCTCTGCAGATTGTCGCCGGCACCGGAAAGTACATCGGAGCGCAGATCTTTGTTGGAATCATGTACCTCGCCGGAGGCTTGTGTCTCTTCTTCCTTCGCGGCTGGAAGATTGGTGAACTTGCCGAGATTTCTCGTGCTACGAATCACGATCCCGAGGAAATCCATCGGGTCAGATCTCAAGCGAGCGGTGCTATCAGTATCAAGAGTAGGCGAGTTGGTCGGAAGAAGATGATAGCTGAATGCTATAAACCCAGCAAGGTTTAGAGATTTGTGCTTGGGCAGAAGTAAAATGCCTCTTTTCTAATATCTATTTGCAAGAGTATATACGGCGCTTAGGATAACGTTGGCATTGAGTTAATGATTAAATACTGTTAAATGTTAGCATCTGTTGCCACAAACGGCTCAAGCCATCAAGTACATAATAAAAATAAGAGGAACGCATTGACATAGAACCGCTTAAGTCAACTACCTAGCTATTATAGGCCCAGAGATCCAATTACACGTTGACTGTCGATCGGTAACATACGATAGCAAGGTGCCTGGGCTTGGTTAACTTGAGCCTTACAAGTTCACTTGCTAGTACTGACAATGGAGGATTTGACGTGACTACACGGAGACTATAGTGAAATTGCCCTGCCATGTGCCACTGCTACATGCTTCAAAGCTCCGTCTCGAGTCTCGTGTCTTGAACATCTCTTATCAGAGTCGCCCGATGTAACTCATTAAAGATACACTGGAGCCGGATATACCTTAATCGCAAACAACTATTAATCCCGAAACTCCACTTGAGTCATATGTTCTCAGCCAGTGTAGCACGAGGCCTTATTCTATTGGCATTCCAGGTTCCCTTGCTTTCACCTATCATCATCAACACTGTCCAAGTTTCGCCCCCAACCCCATTCACTGACGTCAAAATGGCACTAATAATGAATAACTCGGCTAAAAGTGAACTTATCACGTTTCTGGGCAAATGGAACTTCTTATTGGTACCTTAGCCGGTGTTGGGTTGCATCCTTCGCGGTAACGCCGAGCCTTGAGGGTCAGTCGACCGCAGAGCCGCATCGGAATAAAGCTCGAGCTTCGAGCCCGTTTTGGAGCTCAGAAACAGGTGTAAGTCATCTACCAATATTTACAATAAATTCAAATCACATGTGGGTAACCAAGAACTTTCTTATAAATGAAATCATACTGATAGTAGGGTTAGGTAGCCCAATATGGCTCCTGACCCAGTCACTTATTACTGGAAATGTGTAAGTCACAATCTCAATATATTACGAGTTGTCTTGGTCAAGTTTAACATGTCGTTATTAGTGCAGCTGCCTTCAAATCTGGGATTGGGCAGTACATAGCATTTGCACGAGCTGTCACCATGTTCGATGCACCGATTGCACCGTTACTACGCAGTAGTGAGTATGACAAGTATTGGTAATATTTAATATTGACTCGAATAAGCACTGGAAGCAAAACTGCCAAACCTGATCAAGATACCATTTGATATGCTTGGAAGTATCGGAGACGAGGACGGTTGAGACGGAAGGCAGGTGATTGAACAATTTGACAATAAGTAATCTCGCGAGAATGACATATGTTGTATTTTTGTTGACTCGAGGAGAGGCTTTCCTACTGCTTAGTTGGAATTTATGTCTCGTGTATGATTTAGGATGGAATTTAAGATATAAGTCAGAATCACATCAACTTCTCGCCCAGGAGTATTATCTGAGGCATGAAATAACTACTCCACAAGGCACTCGCTGTGAATCTCTTTCTCCCTTCACATAAATTGTCTCCCGAAACGGCTTGTAACAGCACACTCGATCACCCACCGACGCTTCATTTAAATAAACCAAAAGGTGGGTTGTTATCGCTGAGACTTGGAGTGCATATTTGCGGACTTTTATGTATTTGCGAACGTTGACTGACCACCTGAGGGATTAGATCACAGCTACCGACCTTTCAGACCCGAGAAGGCATAAATGTCGACCAGAGAATCACCATGAACGAGCCTGACGGCACAGTTCCCAACTGAAGCGTAAGTCTTGACAATCTTCACTATATGAAGCAGGCGCTGATGTATTTGTGTAGCCACCTCGTGAGAGACTCAAGACAGTTCACGAAGGCTTTGATAAAGAAAATACCGTTCAATCAGCGTGGGCGTTAAGGTGGACATCCATCCTCATGCCAATCATGTCACTGAAGCCGACTCACTATTTACTCACCCCGAGACCACTGAGCAGCACGATACGAAGTCGGGCAGAACAGAATCAGATGCGAACCAAACCGTTGAGCCTCATCTTCGACTGCCTCCCGAGTTGAGAGACACCGTGCACTGTTGCGCGATCTGTAAAGAATGCGTTGATATGGGAGATGGACTCAAATCATCGATTGATTGACATTCTTCCAGAAGATGGAACTGTGGTTTCCCTTCAGGACTGAACCAAGCTAGAACAACTCTCGACAAGGACTATTTGGCCAAGGCATGTGAAATGGTAACATTTCAATTCAACTCGAGCGGCACTTTGAGCTTTTCCACACGCACTTGTAGTGGCTTTACGCCCCGAGTCCATGCGAAGATTCTTTGTGTTCGAGAGTGCTTCTTTTCCCGAAGCACAAGTTCTCAATAGGTGCAACAGGATAGATCATGCACATAGAGACTACACAAACGCGCATGATCACGTTGAAGAATGGGTGGACGTTGTGCTCAATGTTTTAGCTGACATGGGAATTGAGCTACATTTCTGCCGTCCCGGAGAAACTTTGGTTACTCTCATGTTACGGTCCCCCTACGAGACACTGGGTATGATCGGTCGGTCACTTGGGATGAGATAAACTAGCTTCAAGTCCCAGACCAATTCGGCAGCTTTCTTATGGAAATGACAGCCAGGCCCGTTACTAGGGAACAACTAGACGGCACGAATCTCCAGTTTCAGTCTAATGTGTCCGAAGACACTGCTTGGACTCTGGTCCATTACGGCACTGGGCCCATTTCATCACAAGCTTTTGATCCGACGGGCAAGGAGAAGATCTCATGGTAGCAGCGCAAAATACCAGCGATGAGATATGAAAGCGCAACATTGCAATGCTTCCAGGGGAGTAAGAAAGCAAGGGTGCCAAGATTAACTGGTCTAAAGGTCTACTAAGATATACTAAACTTACCTAAGTCTCTTCATCACTTAGGATAAAGGTTCTAGGCAAGTTTTATTGCCTGGAGATGACTTAAATGCATATGTTACATGATGTCTACGAAAAGATGTGATTCAGTGATAAGCCAAACACATATTGATGATAATCTTTGTAGTTACTGACCATAAGCTTAGGTGCAAACAGGAAATATCTAGTGTATTCACATCCAAGACTGGCTGATTTAATCTTCGATTATTTACTTAGAACAGGGAAGCCCATCACTTTACCAACTCTTTGTTCATCCCGTAATTGGCGCCGTGCAAGTGAGATCAAGGTAGGCACGTGATCTGGCGTCGCGAGAGGCTGACCGAAACGCGTCCCTGGCCCCCGCAAGACTCGCGATTCCGACCTCACGTCATAACTCGCAGCTTCGCCAATATTTTCATGGGATCGTGAACGATCTCGCGTCGTACTTGGCGCCCGGAGATGTGGATCCTGGAGAATTCAGAGGCCTTTGATGGTAAGTTCTTTGACTTTCATTTGTCCATGTAGCTAATCATCCCTAGGCCGAAAGTTGTGGTTACGACCAGGGAAAACCTATCTATTTGGTCGAACAGCCGCAGAACGTAAGACATAATTTTCCTAAGTGAAAGAATTGATGCTCATAAAAGTTATAGCCGGCCAACTTGCGATATCACACAATACAATCTCGCGCAAACACTTGACCATCGCCGTCAGCCCTGTTGAGAAAGGCCAGGCACACAATCCAAGGAGTCGCTCTACGCTTACGATCGAAGATTTGGCGACAAAAATAGGAACAGTCGTCAATGGAGAAAAGATCAAAGGCAAGAGAAAGGTGATCGAAGGGGACAAGGCCGAGTTTACCATGGGAAAATGCCCAAACAGATTCAGGTGAGCCGTTTCATCTGATCTGGTGTTACGCTGCTTACAGTCCACAGCATCTCCTGGGAGCCAGTTGTCTTCGCATTTTCTTTCACCGGCAAGGAACTACAGACAG
>JAAVUB010000624.1:0-25445 GCA_014898885.1 Fusarium lyarnte (nom. inval.)
TGCTAATCTGGCCGATTGTGTCAAATTGATGAATTGCTTGGAGGCAACAGTGAGGTTCACTACACACCGCTCAGCAAGACGTATTAAAGATTAGTTGAAAATCTCTAAATATAAAGATATATTAAAATTCTATTTATAAATAAGTATTATACTACAGTAAAGATTTATCTAAGAAGTCTAAAGAAACACTTATATATATACTATATAATTAGAGGTATAGGGTAAGTTAGTATTCAGTAAGGGTAGACGCTCCACTAACCCCACCATATAGTAAAAAGACATGTCTCCACAACACCAATGCAAAAAGCAAGCATCGTGAGGACGTGCTGAACATAAAAGAAAGGGTCTGGCCGGGGNNACCACTAGACCACCAGACCGATCAATTTCGGAAGAAACTGCAATGGATTGATGACAGCGAGGCCACCGAATTGGATCCATGGAGCATACCAATAATAAGAGGGAAAATTAAACTCAAGTTGACTAATGACTATATCCTATATCCGTTTTAAAAGCGCTTTAGCTTTCATAGTAGATATATGCAATTAGTTATGTAAGAAGTGCAGTATATATAACAGCCTTTTTTCTCATTTCAGGTGCACAAATCCAATAACACCACATGCCACATTACACTATGTTACGTTTACGCCAAGGGACAAAGGTTTCTTGTAACTAAATATTCACTTAGACAAGTCACATACATCGGCAAACACAGCGCTTGATCATCAGTCACCACATTGAAACCCATTTATATTTTAGCATGAACTTGTGTGGCGTATGTAGAGAGTACTTTACTTGGACGGCTGCAAGGAGCGACACTTCCCTCCCAATCTCCAAGAGAACCACCACCTTACTCATCGAAACTGGATGCAGGCGGTTGAACAAGGCTGCAATGTTTGTATATTGCTGCGGGACGCGCTTCCACCTGGAGTCGCTGCTCACCTTGAGAAGCTTGAACCTGGAATTCTTACGAACACAGCCTGGCCTATGGAAGAGTCCTTCGATTATTTCTCAATATGGACAAAGCTCGGTATTTCTCATGAATATCCAAATGTCAGAATCTGTTTAGAATTCAATGCGTCAACGAAAGATTCGGACAGCCCGATCCGAGAGCCAACCGATGTTATTCTTGTACGGTTGGATCCCTGCTATGGCTCTGCCGGGAGCCCATTGAAGGCAGTATGAGTCGCGTACAGATTATCGATCACCAGACGGGTCCGGTTCTTTTCAGAGAGGACGTTGTGAAAGAGACTTATAAGCGTCATGTTACTTTCCGCGAATTTGATGTCAGCGGCCTGCAGTTTGGCCTGTACTACGTACTGCACCTTGGCACGTTAACCATTCAACCCAATAAGATACACTCTTCATCTTTAGTGGAAGACTATATTTGTGCTACATACTTAGTTCTTAGACCTATGGTCGGGGAACATGGGACCTTTGAGCGATGTGGGCTTGTCGACGAGTCTTACACTGAAGACGGTGAACATCGAACACTCACGGATAGATGGCTATGTAATAGGCAAGATATACCCTGTGACGAATATGCCGAACATGAAGGAACTCATAGGATCCGTATAATATAGGATCTGAATAATAAGACTGTTAACGCGTTGGGCTCCCGGGTTGATATCAGATGATCGGAGTGCGCACGAGGAGCTAGCACTGGTGCCTTAGAAACGGACCCCCGCTCTTGAAACATGGGACTTATGTTCATCTCCAACGAAGGTTTAAGTATGTTGAAACAAATGCTTGCAAGTGTCAGTGGCATGAGAGCAGTCGGTGGTTGTTGATCTCTATCTAGCGAGTACTAATCCTTCTGGATTGCAACTGAAAGATAAGAAGGTCGTAGCACGTAGCAAAGACTGAAGACAGATAATAAAATAAGCAAACAATACGTAATGGATGATGTGGCATGTGACTAGAGATATGCATGCATTTGTTTATCCACCAGTACTATAAACAAACAGAAAGATCCACATTACCCCGGATTTCATCATCTATCATCACATTTACGATGCAGCCAGGGTTGTAAACTAGGTATCAAGCCGGATACCGATCCTTCGCTATTAAATCTACCTTATCTTGACAATTATTGCCAGGTCCATCGTCACCTGAACGTATATCATGGTAGGAATTACCCATTTCAGATATTCACCATCAACCATACCCGATCAGTCGCTCCGACAAAACAAGCCCCCAATCAAAAGCCATATCATTGAGGCAAATCGAGCGAATCACAGTATCATAGCGTCCAATACTCTCACACAGCTAGAACTCTGTACTGCGGGGGCTCAGCCGAAAAACTAACCTCAAACCGGCAATTTTAGTCTGATATTCCTTCTTCACCACCGAATTTGTGGAGCTCTCGTAACGCCTCATGGCCTATACTAAGATTCGAGATCGTGCCGGTCTGGAACACTTGCTTGCGGGCGCAGATAATCTGGGGTATTGCGTTTTGATGTGACACTGGTTGTACTTCTGGTCGAAAACAGGGGCTATGTCGATGATGCGCCTGCAACTAGCTTCTCGGAAATCTACCTATCAAGTCGTTAGATCGGCGTCATACTACTACCAATAAACAGTAACTAGCACTGCATTGTGTGTTTAACCGTTAACCTTACTCTTTAAAGGGGGGTGAAGGGGGCGCTTCCCCGCAACCTTTGGGTTCCCGACAAGCTGGGACTCTCAGCATATACAAGCCGAGCACCTCGCTCTTCGTTGTCCAGAATTGCCATGTTTTAGTGAATAGCTCTATCAGTATCAAAATGACAGACCACACACATAATTCCCAAGGCGAAGGCCATCTTCGGCCTCGCCTGTCAAAGATCACCATGGTAGCCATGACCTTTGCCATTCTCAAGTGTGTCTCTCCCAATCTCTCTGTCCAAACCATGTTCTGATGTGAAGTTCAGTACGTGGATCTGTCTCGCAGGAAGTTTATCTATCGTTCTTCCTTCCGGAGGATCTGTCGCTTTCTTGTATGGCTTTATCTTCTGTGTTCTGTGTAACTTCGCGCTGGCGGCTAGTTTGGGTGAGTTAGCGGCTATTTGGCCAACTGCTGGTGGGCAGTATCATTTCCAGTGGGCATTGACTTCCGAGAAGTGGAGGAAGGTCATGGTGAGTTTTGTGATGGGTGAGATTTGGGAGAATACTGACGATAGCAGAGTTTTGCGGTTGGATACATCAATATCTTTGGATGGCTGACTCTCGTCACAACTGAGGGATTCTTCGCAGGTTTGTACTTGCGTGCGATTGAGAGTACTAAGATTAACATTTGTAGCACAATTTATCTCGGCAGCCTGCGTCGTAGCATCCAACGGAAACTACACTGTAGCAGCATGGAAAACGTATCTAATCTTCATGGCTGTGCTCACCTTCGGCACTCTCTCCATGACCTTCGGCAACCGGATTCTGGGTGCTTGGAACAACCTCGCCTGTAAGCCTTCCATTTCCCTTGAACGCGAGTTTTAACTGAATTCGTAGTGTACTGGTCCATTCTCAGTGTCTTCGTCGCCAGCGTCGTCCTTCTCTCGACATCCGACAAAACCGACCCCGAATTCGTCTTTGCGACTTTTGCGAACGAAACAGGCTGGAACGACGGAATAGCGTGGATCTTGGGTCTTCTACAGTCAGCGCTGTCACTCATTGGATATGACGCTGTGCTGCACATGACGGAAGAGATGCCAACGCCGTCTCGCGACGCTCCTTTGGCGATGGTATACGCTGTTGGTGTCGGGGGAACAACGTAAGTCAAAGTTTCTGCCCACAGAAACATGAGCTAAAGAGGGGTCAGCGGTACTATCTTCATCCTCGTGATGCTCTTCTGTCTCACCGACCTCTCCGGCATCGTCGCTACAACAACAGGCATGCCCATCGTCGAGCTCATCCTCCAAGCGACCGGCAGCCGCGCCGGCACCACATTCCTCACGCTCATGTTGGCAATCTGCTTCATTCACGGAACCAACGGCTCGATCACCAGCGCGTCCCGACTCCTATACGCTATGGCCCGTGATAAAGGTACTCTGTATCACGAGTACTTTAGCCATATCCACCCAAGATGGGAAGTCCCTGTTAGAACTATTGTTCTGACGTGGGTGTTCAATGCGATATTTGGATTGCTGTACCTAGGACCTACTGTTGCGTTTAATGCGTTTATTTCGAGCTGTACAATATTGCTGAACATGTCGTATGCTATTCCGGTTGCGACGCTTATCATTCGCGGCCGGGATACTTTGACGAAGTTTCAGGGCGCGGATACACCTTGGAGGTTCGGCAAGGTTCAAGGCTTGATCATCAATTACGTCGCTGTCCTTTACGTCTTCATCACATCGATCGTAAGCCATACTCTCTCTTCGCCAATACCGCCAAGCTGACCATTGTCTAGTTCTTCTGCTTCCCGCCCGTTCTGCCCGTCGACGCCAGCTTGATGAGTAAATCTCTCTCTTCCTCTTCTCTTCATTATACGCTGACAAGAGATTCAGATTACGTCTCGGCTGTCATTGGCATCTTTGCCATCTTCCTGACAGGATACTGGGTCTTGTACGGAAAGAAGACATTCCAGGGCCCGGTAAGTTTCATGTTCTCTTTTTGGACACACCACTGATAATTGTGACAGGATCTCGATGTGATTCTCGGAGAAAGACTGGACCTTGCCGAAGCCACGGATGAATTGGCGATGGAGGAGAAGAAGGTCGAGAGTCCAACGGAGTGATGCATCATGCCAGACGCGCTTTCTATAGCCTTCATTTAATGATCTGAATGAATACTAATGATCAAAACGCCCCAGGTTTGCCATATCTCGTAGTTGGCAACTCATGCATGTTCCACCAAAAGCTGGTGACTGACTTATCAACTTGGGTTAGTGGAAGCGCACTGTCTCTCATTGGCTTCCAGGTTAGCGGATCACTCCGCCTCTCCCCAGAGAGCTCCATTTCCTTATCGCCACTGACTAGCATGGCCAGTATCACATTGTTATCCGTAGCTTTGCCCTCCCCGGAATTGCGTCGGAACAAAGTGCATCTCAACAGTGACTCAGTTTGACTACGACAACTCAAGATATCAAACAATAATGTCAGTGACCAACTTCCGAGCCCTACCAACACTTGGACTGTCTTTGATGCGACGCACTATGTAACTCCCGTTGGACCTCTCGGCCTTGCGGAGTTGCAAATCCGTCTCCAACAAATCACAGTTTAGCTTACCAATTCCGCGGCTCCCACTAACCCAATCTGATCACCGCGCCCTGTAACTTCTGCGGGGAAGCCCAATTCACTTTGACTTCAATTCTTATCATCAACAGCCTGAGCACGTTTTTCTCATCTCAACCCGCCCCGCAAACTTGCTCAAATCTTATATAAATTCAGCATGGAGGAGCCGGAATCAAATGCCAGGTCCACCGCCAACCGGAAGCTGCCCGTCAGATCGAGATCCGGATGCTTGACTTGCCGGACCAAACACGTAAGTCAATTTTCAGATAGCGGATGAGCGCGACTGATAAGGAATAGCTGAAATGCGACGAAGCAAAACCAGAATGCCAAGTTTGTATATCGCGAGGTGTTCAGTGTGGAGGTTATCAACGCGGTTTGAGATGGTCTACCAAACATGAAAAACCAGCTGAACTCGCCGAACACAAATTCCGAACATCACCAAAACAAACCTGCGGTACCAAAAAGCGCCGTGGCAGACCGCCAAAACGACAACTCGACACTGCATCTACTGCATCGTTCACCACTGCTGGTTCCATCTATAGCTCCAACGATGCTAACCAGGGAGTTTTTGGTGAATTTATGTTGAACACGCAGCCTTCGGGGGCTCAACAAGATGCTCAGCTTGTGGAGTCTCAAACGAGTCCAACAGATGACTTCATATCTCAATTCCCGCTCGATCTTCCCGTTCAAGGTCTCCCGATGCCAGAGTTCGAATGGACGCCTGACGCGCTGGATCTAGCGACACCGACATTTGATAGCCTTTCGGATACAAGCACCGACCTTGCTCTTTTCCCAGTTCATCAAAACTTCTCAACGCTCTTTGTCCCTCCAACGATAATAGATCCCTCGACTCAACTCGTTGAATACTGGTTTCGCGATATCTGCTCTTTATGGTCGCAGTATGACTCACCAACAAACTCGAATCGCATGCTAGCAACAACTCTTTGGTCAACTTCGGAAGCTGTATCTACCAGTTTGCAGAGCATGTCATCGGCGTATCTCTCCTCCAAGATGCCGCATATGAAGAAGACGTCGATTGCTATGATGAAGAATGCTACTGATGTTATCGAGGCAGAGCTCCGCGTTGTCAAATCATCACCGAATCTCGACACCGTGCCTATGGGTCTGATTTACGGGTTGTTCTGTATAGGCACCAGTACCTGTTGGTTAAACGCGACGCAACTGGGTATACCCTTCCTCAGAGAAGCAAAGGCTCTTCTTCACCGGATAAACAAGCAAAAACGGCGTCTGTCGGAAGAAGAGCGGAAATTACTGAACATCTTCAACAAGAGCTGGACGTATTGCGAGCTGTTACTCTCCGTTGTGTCAGACACGAATCCATACATCACATACGAGGCCGAAGAAGTCGAGGATATCAGTGCAGACGAATATCCAACGGCTCTACCAACTGAACCAGTCGTCGACGACATGCCACATCCTTGGACGGGCGTTTCAAACACAGTATCGCGACTTCTGACGCAGACTCTACGGCTCTGCCGTAATTATCGATATCACATTAAACATCCTGGGCCTTTTGCGACGCGCGATCACGCTACTGCACTAAATATGATTGAAGAGGCCAAAACGCTGGAGGAAAAGCTCCTAGGTTTAGACTTTGAGTCTGCACCTGCGAATACTGAGACAGGAGATCAGAAAACACCATGCCTTCATCTAGTCAACGTTGCTGAGGCGTACCGTCTCGCTGGTCTTATACATATCTACCAAACCTTTCCGGAGCTGGTTCTTCTGAGATTACCCGATAATCTCTCCGGTCCAGCAGATGCACACATCCCATGGGAAGAATGCATCACACCAATAAGTCTCCGTCTAACAAAGCTGATTGAGCAACTCCCCGCAGACTCGGGTAGTAAAATGACCCAACCCCTGCTCTGCATCACCGCCAGCACCGGTCTACGCTTCGAGCCCTCCGATACAACCTCAAGTCCTGAGACCCAAGCCCCTCTCACGACACCAGCGCCTTTTGATCTCGGTAGCACAGAGCATTGCGGGTTATCGGATTACATCGGACAACTCATCCAAGCAGACGAAGACATCGAGCGATTATCTACAACTACTGCTACAGAGTCGCGAATGAAGATTGTGGAAGCGAGATGTTTTATCGCTGGGAGGCTCGATGCTTTGGAGGCGCTGCTGCCGCCGAGACCGATTGTTGTGGCGAAGACATTGGTGCAGACGATCTGGAATGAGTATGATAAAGAGAAGTCGGGGGCTGCGAGTGTGCATTGGATTGATGTCATGGAGGAGAATAATTTGCGGTCATTGTTTGGATAGATACCCAGAATGAGAGCTCGAGATTTACTGTCAAAGTTACCCCCACTATCTTCTCAGTCTTGTTGACGGAGGTCTGCTTGAATACGATGCCTGGCTTCTGGAAACTGCTCAAGATTCTGTTTCCAGTGATTCGGCTGAGCTACGAAGACTGAGTTGGGGTGACGCTGAGTTGGGATGACGCAAAAGTGTTAGCACCATTGAGTTTAAACATGCTGAAACAGAAGTCTCTATATTAACCATGTTTCTACATACTCCGGCTAGATATAAGCCCGAAAGTCTGAGATTATATACATCGAAAGCAACATGTCCACTGTTCCCCAGTGATTCCAGAGGACATCAATACGTCGTCAAAGCCACTGGCACTTAGATGGTTCCGAAACCAGCACTGGCAGCAAGGCCAGTGATGGAAGAAGCAGCTTTAGCCTCAGCGCCCTTTCCGCCGAAAGAGCTGAAGAAGCTAGAATCGGTACCAGAAAGAGAACCAGAGTTGTCGTACTGGTTAACCTCGCAGACGCGACCAACAGCGCTGGAGCAGGCGGCGTTGGCGGAAGCATCAGGGCTGGCAAAGATGGCGCCGGTCGATCCCTCCTCGATAGCGGCCTTGACGTCCTGGAAGAGGTTGCCCTCGGCGAGAATCTTGGCTTGGTCGCTGGTCTCAAAGGCGTGGCCGGAGTTGTCGGACCAGTAGTTGTTGACGGCGTGGAGGACGGTGTTTCCGGCGACCTTGGGCGCGCGGCCGGAGGTCTTGGTGATGTAGTTGTTCTTCATGGTGATCATCTGGGAACTGTTAGTATGGGTGCGTAGATCGGGGATGGTTGGGGCTTGGGCCTTACGTCGCTGGAACCGGTGAAGTACATGGACCAGTACTGGTGTCCATCACAGGTAGCAGACCACTGGCTCTCGCCGTTGATGTGGTTGTTGGTGATGGAGACTCGGTTGTCAGCGTTGGTGCCAAGGACGATGTGCTGTCGGCCAATGTTGGAGGTTGTGACGTGATCGATCCAAACAAGATCCGCTCCATCAAGGGTAATAGCATCTCCGCCCCAAACATACTGAGGGTTCAGTTCAGTAATATGGATGTTCTGAATAATAATATTCTTGGTTCCCTTGATATAAAGACCCTTGCCCTTGATGACACCATTCGCGCCAACACCAACAATCGACTTGTCCGAGTTGACGATAATCGGGTTCAATCCCGCCTTATCGTACGAAACATCGACCTTGGGGGCATCGGGCTGATAGTTGTTACACCAATCATCCTTATTGATAGCCGTCTGGCAGCCCGAGCCCGTACCCCAGGGAGCACAGCCCTGCTCGGACGCAGTGCCCTCGGTACCGGTGAAGTCGAACTCCTGGTCGAGCAGAATGACGCGCGTCGTAGAGTCGCCAAGCATAGAGACCAGCTCATCGGTTGACTTGGGGTACGCGCCCTCGGCGCTACCGCCGCCGGTGACTTCGGAGGCGAATCCCTCGGGGGTGCCGGTTACGCCGGCGGCGGAAACGTTGGAGACCAGCGCGGCAACGGCCACGGAGAGAAGAGAGAGAGACTTCATGGTGAATGAAAAAAAAGAATGTGGGAAAGATAAACAAGAAACGAATGAATGAATAGCAGAAAATGGAATAGAGATGTGAGTTAGTGGGAAGGCATTGGTATATTTATCTCAGCCACCATCTTCTCTCGCAGGCTTTACCGTAAGCGGCGGAGAATTTGTCCTACTAGAAATCTTCCAGAAAAAAATGGTCCTCTTTTGTTAACTTGAAACTTGAGACAGGCCGTATCGCGACCCAGCTGATGGTATCCCAGACCATGCCAAGAGTAGCTACGGGCCATTATTGGCGGACTTTTAGTGTTGCTGTTTTACTCCGTGGAACGTCGGCAGTAATTTTGGGAATATGAAACTCGATGACATGGTTGAGCTTGGGATTAAAGGGTTGGTCTTTTGTGGGGAGCGTGTTTCAATGATGCAAGTTGAAACGGAGATCAAGCTTCTTTAGCTTGATGCCAAGTCTTGCCAGAAGTGATGGAGATCCAGTTGTGAGACTAGCTGAGAATATTGGGCTAGATCCTACTAAGAGCCTTCACATGAGGCTCATCTCATGGCTCTCTATCAAACTTCACGATGCGTCAATTGCTTTACGGTAAGGATCGAGGTTAATGAAGGCGGAGCCGCATCCCGGTCAGAACAGTGGGCCACCAGCACGGTCATTTGTTTACGCACCACGGGATAGTGTTATGCTTATCCTGGAGGCGAAAGACGATGAAACCTGGGTTAAATAAGGCTATTGGTTTCACATAAGAAGAAGCAGTCAGCTCATGACTCTCGATGCTTTACATCACTGACTTGAATGTGTCTTGTACTAAGTATACACGGGCCGAGCAGCTTGTCGCTGAAGAGGACTACTCTTGACCACTAATCCCTAGGCAATTGGCACAGTTCGCGGGCTATACAACTCCTCTCAGTACCGAAATTAATACGCGTACACTCCATAGATGAGCCGCAATCTGAGACCTGCCTTGGAATTAACCCGGATATATCATTTCTTAGCCTCAAAGACATTGGTGCGAAAAAGATGCTGCCGCAATCTAATCTATCGGATGGTAATTATGATCAGCGCAGTGGATACATGTTACGAAGCTCGGCGGTTCGGCTTGTGGCTCTCCCAGTATCTGGTCCTCAGGGAGCAAGAAAAGTTGAGACTTGAGAGGAGGATGCTAAAATAAACTCAGTTAAGAGTCTCCTAAGCTTAGGCTAGAGTTGCCTAAATATTTTCATCACTTAGCATAGAGGTCCTAAGCTTTCTTGCCTCCCCTAGCTGGTTAAAGTGAAGCTGGCGGGCTGTATGCCGCCCTAGCTGCCCGGCCAAAACCAATTACAAGGGAAAGCTACCTAATATCCAGAGTCAATCACATTAGCCAGAAACCCAGCAATGCTTTCATGTCTGAAGGTCAGATGTAGCATGTCTCTCTACTCCGAAACATCATTTATCCCGTCGATTGAGCTTTTCCCCCAATCTGGTTGCCACAATCCTTCCAACCTCCCTCAACGACGGCGCCCCAAGCATCTCCAACACACTGACTTGCAAACCAAATACTTGACTAAACCATCGCCGCAACTCTATCGCAGTAAGTGAATCAAGACCAATCTCGGATAATTTGAGGTTTGGATCAACAGGCGCATCTGGTCTGAGAAGAAAATCGTTGACCTTTGCGCCAATCTCGGCAGATAGAAAGTCAATCGACTCTTCCTTTGCTAGCGTTTCGATGACATCTCCTTCACTGAGGCTCTGTAGAAAAGTCTTGAGTTGACTCCCCTCGCCTCGTGTATCGGATTGGTCTCCTGTAGAAAGGTTGTGATATGCGCCCATTCGGCGATCACGTCGCCAATTGGTAGGGTTCTTGGGGTCGTCGAGGTGGAGATGGGACCTCATACCCATGAAAATATGACCATTGTTCTTCCATGGCAACCCCTCACTCGATATCTCGAGACTACCGCCGGCAGAGCTATGACTGCTTGGTGCCGAATTAAAGAGCGAAGCCTCTACGCATTCAAGAAACTCCTTCTCCCTTACAGTGTGTAAGCCCTGGAGTTGAATGCTGCGGAGCGCGGATGGATTCTCTGCCAGGTATCCGACATCTTCAATACCACATATTGAGAGCACCGATGCGGGAAGACCGAGAGAGTGCCTGTACTGGCAGAATGATTCGGCGAATATGCATCCGGATTTGTAGTTGCCCTGGCCGGGCTGGTCGGCAAATGTGACTGCGGAACTTGCTAGCCAGAAGTAGTCCAGAGGCTGGCCATGGAGTGCTCGATGGAGGTTCCAAGTTCCATTGACTTTGGGCTCGATGGCGTCTTTCCATTCCTCCCACTTCATTTCCAGCAGAGGAGAGTCCTATAGGTATCAGTCTTGATCGCGAAAGAGCCTTCTTAATGACTCACCCTTTGAACCATGGCGAGATGAAAGACACCTTTGATGGGATATGGGGCCTTGCTGATAGCATCTTCCACCTCCTCCAGATTGTTGACACTTCCTTTGACTGCAATGATACTACATCCCATGGCCTCAAGTTCTACGAAAAACCTGTCGTCCGCCATACCACTCCTTGAGAGAAACACAAGTTGCTTAGCCCCTCGCTCCACTAACCAGGATGCCAAGGCTCTACCGAGACCACCCAATCCACCAACAAGAAAGTAAGATGCGAGAGGATCGAATCGTATGCTCTGGGTCGCCACTTTTGCCTCAAGCTCTGATGGATCTGTAGGCATTTCGAGCATCACCTTCCCCATATGCTGGCCATCTTGCAGGTAGCGAAATGCCTTCGTAGCGTCGTTGGCAGAAAAGGGGGTAACAGGCCTAAGAGGTCTGAGCTTGCCCTGTTTGAAGAACCCGAGAGTTCTTTCCATCACACTGTCGATCTGTTAGCTCTGAACTTGCTAACTTCGCTGAGGACGTGGCTTACTCCTTCACCAAGATAGGCTGCTCTCCTATCAGGTAGCGCATATCGATACCGCAGTACGACCTGTTGTCCAAGAAGCCGCCCATGTCAAGTTGACCGCATAAAGCTACGTCACGCTTACCAAGCTCAAGGAGGGTTCCAGATTTGGCGACGCACTTCCAAGAAGCATTGAGAAGCTCACCGCTGAGAGAGTTCAAAACAAGGTCGACTCCTTTCCCGGCCGTTTCTTGCATCACACCATCCAAGAACGAAGCATCACGAGAGTGAAAGATGCGCTCCCGTGGGATTCCGTACTCATTGACCAAATACTCCCTCTTCTCCTTGTTTCCAACTGTGGCGTATATCTCCCCCTCCATCATCTGCACGACCTGAAGGGCTGCGAGGCCAATACCGCCGCAGGCAGAATGAATCAACACGCTGGTTCCTTTGCGCATCTTTCCTACGTCAAGTAATGCGTATATGACTGTAGAAAAGCAACATTGAATTGTGGCGGCTTCTTCAAAGCTCATTTCATCAGGAATCTTGTGCATGTAGTGATGCTTAGCTGTGAAGTGCGTAGAGAAGCCACCACTGTGACACATACTCATGATGCGATCTCCGATAGAAAAGCCAGTGACTGCGCTCCCGAGGCGCTGGACTACACCAGACACTTCGATGCCTGGAAATACATGGGGAGTCTCAGAGGGGATTAGACCCATGGCTGAGACAACATCGTGGAAGTTGAGACCAGCGGAGTGAACTTTTATCTCAATCTGGTCCCCCATGATCTTGGCTGGAATCGCGGCAGCTATCCAGTTCATTGTCTCGAGGGACCCCGGCTTGTCAACTCGCAAAGTCTTCATTACCTCGCCGCGCTGAACCTTGACCAACGCTTCTTCAGTGATATGAATAGGTTGGTACCGGCCAACACAGATTGCACTATTGTGCACAATGTATTCCTTGTCTGGCTCAAGAGCCTCGCTGTCACGCTCTTTTATAACCTTCTCAAAGACGCTGGTAACCAGAATACCAAAACGTTCCTCATTGAGGTCAATCTCGAGCGTGTAAAAGCTCAGCCCTAGTTCGGATCGAAGAGTTCGAGCAACACCGAGTGTTTGAGCCGATCTTGGATTCGAACACCCGACCTGACTTGGAGGCATGAGCCATAAAACACTGGCAGATCCAACATTCTGTGCGAATTCTTGGAACTTGATGAACATTTCTTGGGAAATGTCTTCAAAGAAGGCGGCTTCCAAGTCAAGGCAAGAGATGATATTCTGATCCTGGGGCACTTGATCCTCGATTCTTTGCACTGTGACTTTCCAGCCTCTAGATTCCAGTGCAGTTGAGATATGGGTAGCTGGATACCTATGTGGATGCTGGGCTAGTAGAGTAACAGAAGAAGAGTGGGTGACCACAGGAGGTTCTTTGCTGGCCACTATGACAGCACAATGCCGATATGGCTCTTGGTCGTCATAGACAGCCACATCGACTCCGCTGTAGCCAGCCTTCTTCAACTCTTGGTCCCATCGTGATACAGGCACGTAAGGCTGGTCTGGTCGGCCATCATCATCTCCCAGCCACCAGCCAGAAAAGGTCCCAAACACATAGTTAGTCAACCTCGATAGGCTGCACACTTCTGTCATAACGAGCAGTCCATCAGGCTTGAGTAGTTGTCGGATATTCCTCAATGTCTCGTGCAGAGAAGGCGTAGCATGCAACACGTTGGCTGCGATGATGAGATCATAAGCTCCACTTTCAAACCCCTGTTCTAGAGGATCCTGGGAGACGTCCAACACATTGAACTCCATGTTTGAAGCCTCAGAGAAACGTTCCTTGGTTGCAGGAAAGAAACCAGAGGAAATGTCTGTGAAGGTATAGACAGCGTAGGCCGGAAGCCCTTGTACCTGCGCCAGGCCTCGAAGGATAGTCTCGGTCGTGCCTCCTGTCCCAGCTCCGACCTCAAGAATCTTGAGAGTAGGGCGAGTGTGTGAAAGAATGCGCAGAAACTTGGAGTAATCGAAGGTCATGACATTATAGAGATTGGCCAACACATTGTCCTCAAGCAACATCTCAATAGCTGCCGCTTTGCCAGTGAATAAGTCTTCGATATTATCAAAGAGACGTCGGAGTCCGATAGTGAGCGCTTTTTGCGGCATTCCCACTAACTTTTGAATAATTTCTTCGATTTTGGAGAGCCTGAGATCCTGAGGTATATCAAGAATCTGTCTGGATTCACTGACAAGCTTGTAATCTCCTAACGCAGCGATATCAAGCTGTCTCTTGAGCCAATCTCGAAACTTGGTGAAGAAAGGCTGGCATGGCTCGAGATTCTTGATCTTTTCTACACTTTCAATAATGCAAAGGAGTGTCAACTCTTCCTGTAGGTGGCATTCCTCTCTGTTGATAGCCGGTGGGACAAAGAGTTTCGAGGCGTCCACAAAGTCAAAGTGCGGAAGCCAGTTGAGCCTCGCAGCAGCGTGGTCGAGTGAGTCAAGCGACATATCTTCTCCAAGCGCCCTCAATTGTATACGTGAAGCACGCAGGGCGACTTTGCCCCCGGCATCGAGCTCGACGCACGAATCTGTTCCGTGTAGCCTCCACGCTTTGGCATCCATCAAGTCAGAGCCTGCGCTGACCTCGACTTCTTCAATAGCTGTAGGTACAACAAGCTCGGAAATATTCCTAGCCAGGCCCCTCGCTTGAGAGACAAGAAGTAACTGAAGGCAGGTGTCTATCGTTGCCGGATGTAGAGTGAATGGGGAATGGCTCTGCGGAGTCTTATTGGAGATGCGACCGTGGACAAGGTCTTCCGAAGGAGAAGCCGTCGCGTCCAGCAGGCCACGAAACTCTGGGCCGTAGATAAATCCCACCTGGGCAAGTTGGCTGTATATGCGTGCACAATCAACCTGTCGAGAGAGCACCTCTGGGACCCAATTCGTGGTCCTGGCCTTCTCAAGAATGCTTACTTGTCCCGTGCAGTTCTTGGTCCAACCTGAACCGTCGTGTGACGATATGGTAAAGGTATACCATGCAGAATCCTCAAGGTCGTTGAGGTGGTGAATGCGCAAGCTAGTCGAGACTTCAACCAAGTCAGAAAGAAGAAGAGCTCTATGAGCAATGACATGTCGCAGGCGGTAGCCCGCACCAAGAGGAGACCGAGTAACCTGTCTGATGGCTTCGCCAGCAATAGCGATGTACCCGGCGAATGGAAAAACCACGTCTTGTTTCAGCTTATGATCCATAAGCCAAGGCACATCCTCAAGACTGAGGATGTTTCGCCACTGAGGTTCTAGATCCGATCCCTCAAAGTTACGTGATCCCAGAAGGCAGTGCTGAGGGTATTCTCTGGTCCGCCAGGCCTTTGATATGCGACTCTCACACCAGTATATTGCGCTGTGATCCCAGGAATAGGTTGGTAAACCTGATACGGCCCTTGAGTTGGGGAACAGCGATTCGAGGTAGAGAGCGATGCCATGCTGATAGAGTTTGCCCAATGCACTAAGAAACACGGCCGAGGCATCTTTATCTCGAGATTGGGAAGAGATGTAGTAACAGGGTTGTGGGGAGGATGAACAGATCTGCCTCAGAGGTCCGGCCAAGGCAGAGTGCGGTCCGATTTCCAGGAAGAGGCAGTTTTGCTTGGCTGCGAGCAAGTTTGACACAGCTGTTGAGAATTTGACCGGTGACGTAAGATTCTGGGTCCAATACGACGGATAACGAAGAGATTCATCTGCCAACTCCGTGGTAACAGTGGAGAACATCTCAATGTTGGTGGAGGAGGCAGGGCCAGAGTGCTTCGGGAGCTCAGACTCAAGAAGACCTTGGTACTTGGCACTCAAGGGTAGCATATGCTCTAAAAGATTGTCAACAAGAGACACTAGTGTATGGCATGAAGAGACTTACGTGAGTGATAAGCCATATCGACCCTGAGTAGACGAGCAAACATGTCAGGATCAGTCTTTTTAATCACTTCAACGACTTGAGCGACTCGATCTGCATCTCCGGAAATGGTGCTGCTTTCCGGGCTGTTCTCACAAGCCACAACAACACCATCAGTTAAATACTTGGAAATGCCCTGAACTCCCATTCCGACGGCCGCCATTCCCCCGCGAGGCGTCTGATTTGTTGTCACATAACCGCGATAGTATGCAATAGTGATGGCTTCTTCCATTGAGATGTGGCCAGCTGCGTATGCACCGGCTATTTCTCCACTGGAATGGCCAACGATAGCAGACGGGGTGAGTCCCAGGCGAGAGAACTTGTTGACTAGTGCCAACTGGATGGCTGTGCAGAGAGGTTGCGATAGTTCAGCTCGGTTTACTTGTGAGGTTTCCGCAGGCTCTAGGAGCTCATCTACTTTCTGTTAGCATCCCTTGTGATGTTCAGTTTGGGTTTGTTACCTATGAGGTTCCAGCTCGGCGGAAACTCAAGCCTCTGGAGGAGAGAATTCATGGTACCCAAGTCACTACGAAAAGCTGGATCGCCTTCAATGAGTTCTTTCGTCATACGAGGCCACTGTGCGCCTTGTCCACTGAAGACAAATACCAGAGACAAAGGACAAGGAGGGACTTTGGAGAGACCCGAGACCTCGATTGACCCGTCGCGCTGTGAGATTATGAACGCTCTATGGGGTAGATGCTTACGGTGCGTTGCTAGAGTAAAGCCGAGATCTGCGATGCAATTGGGTTTCCTAGCTGTCCATTCCTTATGGTTGTGGATCTGTCTCTGCAGGGAGGATTCCGTGTTGGCTGACAATAGAAGCAAAGAAGTGGATTGAGAGCTTTGTTGATCGACAATGGTTGAAGCCCTATCTTGTTCCGAAGTGTATGCTTCAATAATAACCTAGGAACGATTGAGTTTTAAAAAAGAGAATAGCTGGGCAGGGTAGAGACTTACATGAGCATTACTTCCCCCGATTCCAAAAGAGTTGATACTGACTCTCTTCAGGCGGTCTGGCGGAAATGGCGTTGGATTGAGCGGAACACTGAGGTTATACTCGGAGAATGGGACTTGATCGCAAGTTAGTTAGGAAAGCATGAACGATGAAGGCATAACAGGCTTACTATTAGGGTTGTGGTTCACAAGTTTGATGTTGGGCGGAATCGTCTGATGCTCTAGAGCGAGAACACACTTGATGACCGATGACAGCCCAGCAGAACCCTCTGAATGCCCGAGATTAGGCTTGACTGAAGTGATGAAGACTTTCTTCTCTCCCCCAAAGACTTTTCCTACTGCTGTAGCCTCAATAGGGTCACCCGTTGGTGTCCCAGTTCCATGGCACTGATCTCGTTAGCCTACCGATTCCGAATCCACTACCTGTGACAGCTTACCTCGACAAATGCAGTATCCTGAGGATCCAGCCCAGTATCACGGTACGCCTTTCTCATCAGAGCTTCGTGAGCAGCTCCATTCGGGGTGACGAGGCTAACACATTTCCCATCGCAATTCACAGCCGTGCCTCTCACGACAGCTCTGATCGGATTGCCATCGCGGATAGCGTCAGACAGGGGCTTGATGTAAATAGCCGTTATGGCTTCTGCGCGAGCATACCCATCAGCAGCAGCGTCGAAGGTCTTGCAGGACGCATCCGGGGCGAGTACTTCACCAGATGACATTGTTGCTGTCAGCGCTGGTGTCATGATCATGTTGGCGCCTCCGACGATGGCGCTTGAGGCATCGCCTCTTTGAATGGCGCGACAAGCCTCGTGGAGCGCTACTGCTGAGCTGGAGCATCCTGTTTTAATGACCATGCTACCCAATATGTCAGCGTGATTCAAGCCATGAGGGGCAACGCATACCTTGGTCCTTGGAAGTCATATTCGTACGAAATGCGATTGGCCATCATGAGATCTGCACCTCCAGTTGTAGCGTACAATCCTCCTTGGAAGGGCTCCTTGGTATTCATGATCAACCAATCATCCCCGAAGGTACCGACGTAGCAACCGACTTGCTTTCCACGATAATGAATTTCTCCTGCATCCTCAAGGCATTCATGCGTTATTTCGAGTAGCAGTCGTTGCTGTGGATCAACCCTCTCAAGTTCATTCTTCTTCAGTGAGAAGAAAGACGTGTCAAGGCGCGAGACGTCATCTTCAATGAAATAGCCATGCCTGGTCTTGATGGAGTCTTTTCCTCCAAGTTCATCAGTGAATCCGTCAATGTTGAAGCGGCTGCTGGGAATGGGACGTCTGGCATCGAGGCCATGGTACAAGAGATCCCAGTACTCTTCGCAGTTGCTTATTCCCCCTGGGAGACGCATTGCAATACCGCAAATGGCAATTCGAGGCGCTTCTGGAGCATCAGGAACTGAGTTTTCCATTTCATTGTGGAGATACTGCTCGTTGATGCAACTGTCACCATGAGGTGCTCCGCCGCTATTGGCAGTATTTGCGTTGGCGTTCGCATCACTCAAAGATGGAACATCCATAGTAGCGACTAACAATTATTGGTAAACTTTGAACAAGATCGAAGAATCCGCACAGATTTCTAGACTTCAGTGCACAACACCGCCATCAAGCCCCGATCTAGACCTTAGCATAAATATCAAGACCTTGACTCAGATGGACACACCAAGTTCGTTCAGCAGAAATTTCTCCACATGTCGTGCGTCTTCATCTGCATTTCTAGCTCCGGTGTTTCGCTTACTGACCTATAGATTACTGTATATCGGAAACTTGTTGCAAATCTTACTGTGCCATCTTCTGCTGACTTCTTTGGACTTGTTCCATTGATCTGCAGATCTGCAGTTCCAGACGGTCAAGCCTGTTTGAGGTCACACTACGCAGTATCTCATGCAGCGAGATCGTATCGGGTCTGTTGTCATTCCGAGGTGAAACAACATATGGACCGTGCCGAGTCCACTGTCATGGAGGACAGGTTATGCAAGTGAGCAGCCACTTGGATTTACGGTAAGAAAATGCCTTGATCCAGGGTACTCCTTCCGACCATGGTTAAACAGCATGACCTCAGACCCTAAATCTGAATTCTAAATCATATGAGGCTTTTCTTTCGGGACCAAGAGGGCATCGTGTCGCTGTGTCATTGGACTCGGGATGTAGAGATGTTCCTCTACTGCTGCAGATACAAGACTTATGTAACGCCTCCTGGAGGAGCGCACGCGGTCTCAAACGCAGTCATTTTACAATATTGTTTTAATAGCCAGTGCCAGTGCATTGGGTTACTGTGCCGAGAAGAAATGCGTAGAGACACAGCAGCTACACCGCCGAGACAAAGTCCCATTACTGGACGACAATCGATCTTGCTGCGCCGAAGCTTGATTCCTTTAGTGCACGATTACGTAAAACAAGAAACACACCTCCATAACCTACTCAAGATTGTAAACTGAGGTGGCTGTTACAAATTGACAGAATCCATTACTCACTAGCGTCTCCCAGCACCTGACCCCCGTTACGCGGCTTCGAGGCCCTAAACACAAACATCATAGCCACGACGCTCGTCTCAACCTCCTCAAACCCCGCCTTCAAAACCTCCTCCAAAACATTCGGATCATCCTGCCAATTGTCAAAGATACCTCTCTTGTTGTAGAACCCGAGCATGACCCCAGCTGCTCTTCCAAGCGGCTTCTCACTCCTTACCTTGTAACCATCATCTGTCTTCTCCCATTGCTTCCCCAATACCGTGCACCCAACCAAGACGCCATCTTTGGTCAAGAGACCCTTGGCATTGGTGATGGCATTTGCTTTGCTGGCTGTTGGATGCGGCATGTGATGCATCACGAGAAACAGAGAAGCGGATGTGAACTTCTGGGATGCAAGAGACTGGGGAAGTGGTTGTACAGCGTCCGCATGAACACAGGCAACTTGCACTTCGGGATACTTGGACAGAACACGCTGTCTAGCTGTTGCAAGAGAATGCTCACTCAAGTCGACCAATGTCAGATGTTGATCTTTTGGATCGCGGCCAAGATCTTCGATTGCTCTTCTTGGAAAGTACCCAGTCCCAACGCCAATGTCGACATGTCTCTTCGAGAAGTTGTTGGAGAACAATGGCCGAAGATTCTTTTGTGCAGAGCAGCGCCAGATGAAGGGAACAGAGATACGCAGGATCAGAACATCGTAAAATGGGAGCGTGAATGGAGTGCACCACGAGGCCGCTGTACTTGCGGTGCGCTGGAGGATTGACATTGCAGCTAAGGATGGGATTGGTATGTAGGATGGGGTTATGTGTCTGGGAAGCGCGGTCTGGTCTGAAATACTTGGGCTCGTGAACTTCCCTTTTTTTGAGCAGAGATCGAGTGTGTGCAAGCAATGGCTTCTGGAGAAGACTGGCCACGTATTTCCAGGCCGAGACATGTACACTGCATGTTCCGTGATCTGTATTCCCTGTTGTGGCATTGGCGGACATCGCCGAGACGGTCTGAACAGTTCGGGATGTGAGATTCTTACACGACATGTCTCTAGAGTGAGAGATGGCAATCGGGGAAGCAGTGTAACCATGTTCTTGATCACATGCTTACGTTGTAAGCATGCTGAGTGGAAAGAGAGAGATCTCTACGACGGCAGATTTCACAGAAAGATCCGATTGGTTGCACGAGACAAGAATACTGCACATCTGTGGGTGAGAAAAGAAGCATGTCTCATCGGCAGGACTATTATGCTATGGCTTTGATCTCATTCGGTGTAGAGACATACATCTAGCTTTGAGCATGAATGCCTGCAGGATCATTAGAAAGGATGATCGCGATCAGGAAGAGAGATGGCCAAGGATCTTGATGATGTGTCAATTGCTTCTCGTATGATGCACTCCAGCTTCGTGGAGGCCTTGGTACAATTGAGCGAGCTGTTCTACGTACAGGTACCAGAGCCTTCATGCCATCACAAATTGTGTAACAGCGCCTACGATGCATCTAGATAATCGCCAATGTTACTCTCTCCTAGCACATACGACCAAAGGTAGTGGAAAATACGGGATCCCGTCCGCTCTCCCATAGTCAAGCCACTAACCGGCGGATTAGTAGTTGGGTCGGTGACGACCAGCGAATCCCCTCTGTTGTATGTTTTTTGCCCTTTTCGACAAGTGAGAGAACCGAGTCTTTTTGGTGGATCTGACGGCGAGGGTCGATGTGGGGGGGATCTGTCGCAGTTGGAGGGACGCTAGAAACGGGGTACTACGGAGTAGAGCGTGGTAGGATATTTCGAGAGATGATTCGGGAATACGATGTGGCTACAAGATATTCACGAACATGCGTCAATTGGGGGGATGTTCGGGGATGGTATGAAGTGGTCACTTGTAACGCAACAAGACCGAAGCCTTGATTACGATGAGTCTCGGTGTTCAATAGCTGTGACACTCCAAGGAGGACAATTGGGGTGAACAAAGCATAGCCAAGATCTGGGACAATGGAAAGGCAGTGTTTCCTTCGCATCCCATACACGTATGTTGGTGTTATTGTTGGACCTTATGGAATCGGTATGTGGGCAGATCGCCAGTGCATTCAGCCCAAGGGATTATGGCGTAGGTAGCGACGAAGAATGCGCTCAAGGTCGAGAGTAGGCGGATCAATGGGGGAGGATATTCGTTTCACGTATCGAACAATGTCTTGACCTACAATACTGGTTAGCGAGCAAGCACGATGGCTCATGCCAGCCGTACTGAGCTCCTGTCTATCATGGCCTCGAAACAGCGTCGTAGAACACCTCAATGACGTGCTAGAGGGAGGCTGTCACATCCATGTATCTGCCCCCGTCGGTGTATTCGCGCATACCGGCAGAAACCAGTCAGCGACGAACTTGTTCACAAACGATATCGATCGACGAGGCGGGTAGCGTGGAGGGGTTTCTTAGGCATCGCTGGATCATCCAAGCCTCGGCGAGTACGAGTTGGGATTTCGAACGGTTGCGCGCTAGTGTCGGATTAGATGGTATTAGGCCTGGGCATGGGTGTTGAGGTTGTCGCATCGCGATTCACGTCTTGAGAGACTGTTGTCAATGAACGTGCTTCCCCTGAGTTGACTCCAGGGCAAGGGTCACGTTGAGGAGAACGGATTAATCTTACCCCGCGATTACTGTAAAGAAGGCATTCGTTACCCTGCAGCAACTCCCGATTTCTAGCAGATTAATTCCTACAGACTGTATAGTATAATTCAAGCTTAAAATATTAACTGCAAGTAATCTATTTAATAATATTTGAAGTCATAATGCAAAAAGAAAATAAAAATTGGTAGCATTTAGGAGAGTAAGTTTACTCACGTGTTACCTTTTCGTATTCATTTGGCTCTGGACAATAAAGTTCAATGTAGATCTTCTGGTCTGAGGCAGCAATCCTTGCCCCGCGTCACTCCGCATTTCTCTGATTCGTCAGGAGTGAATGCCCCGCTACAGGCTTTCACGTCAGACGCGTCTAAAAAAGTACGACGTCATCGGTGATCGCCGAGGTTTGCATCACGATCTCAAATTCGCCTGTGGAATCGTTACTCACTTTGCGCCTCCGTCTCCAAACCCTCTCATCCACCAGATACCTCACCTTTCCACCAAAACAACAGCATTGCAAATAACTCGATGGACTTTTCCTGCCACGTCCGAATAAGCAACGAATCATCAGAGGATCTCCTCCTCGAAGACTCCGGCCTCGAGAGCGGGAACTGGCCATTACGTCAGCCCCTCAATGTCATCGAAGCGGGAACCCAACAGACCATCTACCTCGCCCAACCGAGCTGGGGAGGTTCAAAAGCATGGGTCACGTATGAAGCGAGATATGGACAGGGATGGAGGAATTTCACGCTCGAGTTTGAGTGTCCTGCTATGCCGCTCTCAAGGAACCATGTCAAGGTGAAGGATTGCTCGAGGGTCTTTGAGATTGATGTAACAGATGTTCAAGAGCGGGGGAGTCCTTTGACTGGTAAGTTTCAAGTCTTTGTTATCGTTAGTGTGCTGACAGATTAGCGAATGTAACGATTCGCATGGATTCGAAAAAGTCTATGACCACGAAGAACGATGATATCAGAGCAAACTACGACATCGGCGTCGGCGTCTCATTCCCGACGAAAATGGACATCAAATTCCCGGTCCACGAAAGTATAGTCGTAGCAGCTTTTATCGAGTCCGACATGACATTCCCCCGCGGAACAGTCTACAACAACATCAACGACAAACAATGGGAGTTTTTCCGCGGTGTCGTCTGGAACGACGATCCCTCTTGTCTTCTCTTCGAGGACGTTACTGAAGATAATCGCATGTTCGGCTTGGGCGTTGAGTGGCTAAATGCCTTCAAGTTTGGCGATGAGAAATGCATGACCAAGCGATCGCACATGGGAGATCTTCAGTTCTTTCATGGTATGGGTTCAGTGATGGGCGAGAAACCGCAGAAGACGCGCAAGAATATTCTTACGTGGATGGAGGTCATGTACAAGCTTGCGTGCGGCGATCAAGGCATTTCTGAAGACGATACTCTCGACGATGTTCTACCTGGTTTCTTCACCAAAGAAACCGTCCCCTCAAAATCCGACACCCTCCGCGATCTAATCCTCGCCACAACACCAAAATACAAATACGCCAACATCCGCAAACGCGCATTCGGTATTTGTCTACATATGATCTCCGACTCGTACGCCCTAGGCCACACGCAGCGCCGTCTGCGCAACCCGTCCGATCTGATCGAGCGCGACACAGCAGGCTACATCCGCTTCAAGCCCGACACCTACGGCGACTGGGGCTCTATTCTTTGCTTCCATACCTACAATGACCAAGATGGTGATCGTCATTCTCACTACGATGACAAAGACGGTGAACAAGATCCTGCGCCGAGGGATGTCACGACGTTTAATGAGATGGTTGGCGCGAGGAATGCTATTGCTGGCTGCACGGAGATGATTAATCTGTTTATCAAGAAGACGCCTTGGAAAGAGGGCGTGAAGAAGTTTTTGGAGGATGAGATTTTTGTGCTGGATAGGGATGTTAAGCCGTCTGATCATTTCACTGATGAGAGTGTTGTTTCGTACGTTTATGCACAGAGGGATGAGGAGGCTGAGTATAGGGCGGGTTTGGAGAGGAAGCTTGCTTCTTTGGAGGAGGGTGGATTGATTACGCAAAAGAAGTGCGATGGACGGTCAAGGGTTATTTTGGCGCTGGCGATGATTTGTCTTTTCATCAGCGCCATGTCCTTTACGTTCTTTACGATGAAGATCCATCGGCTCATGTGCTAAATGAATGCAGATTTGGGATTGAGGGCACAAGACAGATTGGGACGGGACATTGGGTTAACGGCAAAGGTTGGGATAGCGTTGTATTTATCATTATACCACCCCAAAATTGATAATTTTTAATACTGCAGTGCATTCTCAGCTCGATTTATCGTGTTTGTGTCCCTGTTGTTGAGACGAAATGCCGGACAAGCCATGGCAGTTGAAGGCGAAGCGCATCCCAGACCTTGACAGCCCTGAGCATCACCTTGACCATCTCCGTAAAAAAAAAAAAAAAAACCACTGCGATTACTTTTTTTCCCGACTAAGTCTTGGACCGGAAGAAGAATGCATTCAGCCATGAGTCATCTCGATCAGAGATTAGAATCCATCATCGCCGCGATTCGACGATCCCCAATTATCATCGTCGCAACGATCAAACGCAACGCCTGGGAACTTGATCACAAGGCACCGGCTTGCCCCTTCGATCTGTCCATTCTCTGATCGAGTTCGGCGGTTGTACGAGCGTGAAGCGTCCTCGTCGTGGAGGCGGGCTGGACGATGTTGTCTTGCTGTCGGCGTTGACTGGTCGTGCTGGGATGTGCAACATGGCGGTTGAACCAAGGCCTGAGCGGGAAGAAACCATTGTGTATAAGAGTTCTCTGAGAAAAAGGCTTATTTAGAAAGCTTTTGAGTGTTTGGTGGAAGTGGTATTTAGAGAAATGAACTTGTGAATGAATGAGTAAAGAGCTCGGCCAGGCCAGTGAAGACAGGGGATTTTCTTTTATATGTATATCCAAGAGACAAGAAGTCAAAATATGTCTGTTGAGTTAAGCAAACCGAGAAGTTTCTCTTTGTGAGCCTAATAAATGTTTTGGTAAGGGTGTTCTAACTGAGCCGTTGGTCTTGCGTGTTTGCTTGTTGAAGTTATCATCGCCGGAACTCACCCTTATTGGTTTGAGCCTCAAAGCCAAATGCGAATCTCAAAGTTTAATCCAGTAAGACACCTCAGCAAGTGTTGAACAAAAAGCATGTTAAGGCTGCATGAATGGTGTGGTCCAGTCTGATGACTCGTTTGCATTCACGCAGAAGATCCTTTATTATCAACAGAGACATAGAGCCTATAGGCGCAGTATGATAGCCTCTTTTTATGTCTCCTTCTGCACATTGCAGACAGGTCAATGAGCCCCACTAGAACAGCAATAACAGAGATAAAAGGAAGGGAAAAAAGATGTCATTTCCTTCAAATGGTACTGTGACAGACAATAAAGAAATAAAAAACAATTCCTGAAATTACGAAAAAGAACGGGCTCCACCGGGGATTGAACCCGGGACCTCTCGCACCCAAAGCGAGAATCATACCTCTAGACCA